>JAODOY010013538.1:0-27615 GCA_025399855.1 Forbesichthys papilliferus | reverse complement strand
AATGTGGGTGACACAGATTCTGAGGGAGCACCCTATGGCATCGACTGGATTTCAATATTATCAATAATGTAGTTATCCGATTAATCGAAAAAATAATCGATTAATAAAAATAAAAAAATCGATAGATTAATCAACCAAAAAAATAATCGTTTGGTACAGCACTAATTTGAATGTTAGAAAAACAACCTGAAGCAAATAACTGCTTGTTCCCTTAGCTGCTCTGATCACAAAAGAACAGAAATAATAATGTATAATATAGTATCTACATCGAATGCCAAATACATTTTGCTTAGTTTTTTCAGAGAAGCTGAAATATGATGCCTCTGAGTTCAGCAAAATATGAACCATTTAGCTAAACAAAACATGTACTGAATGAATGCTGAATTTATTAGGGTTTTGCCAAGAAAAATGATTAGAAATACAAAAATTACTTTAGCAAACCAAAGCGTGGACCCAGTAAGCTGCGCATCGGGGCCAGGTGTTATTGAAGGCATATCCAATGCCAGCAGCATATGCTGTGTTAAATAATTTAGTAGCATAATGCTGGTATCGTCATGGCAGCTTTTAAAGACATAAAGTCACATGACTTTAAGGCCAATTGCAACATATTTCAGGGCATTGGTGAATTGCAATTACAAATTTGATGTATACTGTACATAAAATAAACTGGTGACCTGTTTTTACGTTAAAGGGAAAGTTGGCATCAAACATGTTTTTTATTGTTTCCTTTACGAAGATGTTTTTAATTTTAGGCTTGCATTTATTATTATATCAGCTTTATATATTAAAAAAACAACAACACAAACAAACAAAAGCCAATCTACAGTAGGATTAGAGTGAGAAGATTTTGTTTTTGAATTTCTGCACGCTTCAAAACCCGGTCGTGTACCACTTATTTAAAATACAATACAATGAGTTAGATTGAATGCACCATCATTGTGTTGTTGTATTATTCATCTATTTAGTTATGAAGTATTGCTAATAATGCTGCCCCAGTATGCGGTCGCATGTTTCAGGGAGGGCCAGCTCCTTGTTGTGGTGGTATGTTGTGACACTTACTTAACCAAGCGCTCCAGCCAGCAGAAGACGGGGAGGGGACTCATTTGGGAGAAAATAATAATAATAATAATAAATAAAAGAGCTCTCTGCACAGCCCCCTCGCTGCCTTAACACCCCAGGAGACAGTCTACACTGCCAAGGACCACCGCCGGGTCCCCATTAGCACCAGGCAGCCAATGATCAAATCACACACACACATGATCTGTGCCCTTTGGAGGGAAGCACCCTATGAAGGGTTCTTGATGTAAGGCTTCGTTAAGAATACATGAGCACATAAATAGTGTGCAGATGAAAACAGCAGGATTATAAATGCTTAAGTCAAAATGTGTGTTTTCTTTTTTAACATTAAATGCAGGGCAACAAAACAGACATTTCAGAGCAGGGCTTTATTACATGTTTTATATTCTAATAAATATTTTAAACTAATTAACAGACTGTAATTGTTTGAGCCTCGGATTAAAATCAAACTATATCATCCATGTTTAAATGTTAAAATCTCTATTTGATTTTATTTCATAAATTATTATTGCTCACATACAGTATTAATGTGCAGTGGCCTATGGAATATCTTGTAGTTTTGTCCAGGTTGATGTGAAGTTGCATTTCATTAATGGCATAGCAGTCAAAAAATGGCTCAGGTGTAATGTAAGGGAGCAGCCAAGTGAGTTTGGACCAATAAGATACAGTATCAGGTTACAATTGCATTTGCAACCACTTGCCGTGTCCACAGCCATGTCAAAACAGTATTCTACACTGGACTGCTATGTGATTACATCCAAAGTTTATGAAAAAGGAAATATAATCTTTCTTCTTTATTTTTTCACACTGTCCTCCTTCACTCGGCTCTCAGGTGTCCTGGAAAGAACCGTGGAGGGGGAGCCCAGTGCTCTGTTAAAGGCTAAACACCTCTACAAATCCTGCACCAATGAAAGTGGGTCTGGATCAGAGACACATTTCTTCTTAAATCCTATTAGTAATGTGGTAGATCATTTATTAACGCCTCTTTTTTGTTCCAGCTGTGCAGTCAAAAATGGCTGCACTAATTTTGACATCTGTCTCATTCAGCAAAAATGAATACTTGATTGTGTAAAAACAAGCCAGTCAGATATGGCCACAAGTCTGACATAATTTCTGGATTGAAACTGTTGGCCTCTGACATCTGACATATACACACTCCCAGTCAGATAGCTGGTTTGAGCATGTAAGAAAAGTCCCAAATAATATTTGGAAATGTGAATGATATGGGGCATTTAACATCTTTATCCTAGGCAAATTAGGTTAGATTGTTTGACAGGACAGACAGGCAGACAATAATATTCTTTCAGGATGAATTTATATGGCACGAAAAGTCATTATTTAAACTAAATGTGATATGTATATCTGCAAATTATGTTTTTTATAAGGTTTAATCGAGCTTAGAGGAGGCACTCCACTGCTTACAACGCTGCCGGACGTGTTTGAATGGCCTATAGCGGTGGACGACTGGGAGGCTACCTACGGTAGGCTGTTCAACACTGTGACAAACAAATCATCTGCAAACAATGCCATGTGAGCGTCCTGGACTGTTAATGTTTTCTCTGTGCAACAGGGATGACATGGAGGATGGAGGATGTGATAGCCAAACTAAATGAAAAATATGGGACTCAAGTCTTGGTTAACTTTTTTGTGGCAACAGATGACAAAGACTCCAATGCATACATCATTCATGTAGGTGTGCAACAATAATGAAAGCCTCCTCTCTCTCTCTTTCTCTTCTTTCACCCTCTGTGTTCCACACACACACACACACACACACACACACACACACACACAGGGTGATCTAGTGATCTGGATGTTGGACTCCAAGCCAACTGTAAATCGCTTTTGGATGAACTTGTCTGGTAAACATCCTAATTTGTTAAAACGTGCCTAAACACATAGAGTTCTCTTGTCCCACCACATCTCTCCAATATACAGCCTTCTATTCACATGTGGAAATATTTTTTATTGTTTGTTTGTTTGTTTGTTTGTTTGTTTGTTTGTGTAAATGAAAGGTTGTGACCTGTTTCCTTTTTGATCAGTTTGACCAACAGACACTTGGTCTCATGTCCCGAGATTACTACGCCTGCACAGGACCATATGCAGAGGTACACTTGTGGTTTTCTTATAGACAAACACACACATACATGCACACACACACTACTGTACACCTACACAGAACACTGCCCCAAACCATAGACACACACTTTGTTAATTAAAGTGGAGGGTACACACTGTTCTGTTTGTTGTATGAGGGCCAGCTCCAATGAGCTTAGGTTTCATATCCCCCTTAGGACCACTCAAACCATGCCATGTAACACATCAATATTCATGTCAATAACTGGACAGGCAAATACGTATTCTGCAGGGTTTGTGCGTGTGTGTGTGCGTGTGTGTGTGTTGGGAAATGAGGAAAGCGGGCAAAATGTGTACATTCAAGGAGAGACAACAGGACAGTTTGGTCCAGCCTAATTCAGATCACATGTGTGAATGGGCAAGACATCCGCCAATCTGGTTCCATTTAACAGTTTATTGTAGTCTGATTGATTTTCAGGAAGGAGTGCCTACTCAGCTTGAGGCTGTGTGTGTGTGTGTGTGTGTGTGTGTGTGTGTGTGTGTGTGGGAAGAGGGAATTAATAATGCTAGTTTGCATTGTAACGGGTGACTTCCTCACTTCAACACTATAATGTGTTGATGGAAACCACTAGTTTCCATATTAAGGAGTCAGGAAACCCTTACAGGGTTTTTTTTACGTTATTTATTTGTTTTTATATATTATTATGTTGTTACAATCTTGGCCGAACTACATTCATAAAAATATTTAGTAGCAAAGTTGACAACTGCAAATCACACGTAAATACATAAAGTGCATGTGTCCGTGTGTTTGTGTATCTTGACAGACCTGTCGGGCCTATGAACAATTTATGGTTGACTTGGCCGTGCTGATCCGAACTGACCGTGGCTTGCCTGTTAATGAGACCCAGATCAAAGAGGAGGTGAAGAGGGTTATACAACTGGAGACAGACATCGCCAACGTAAGGAACACCCGAGGTCATGCTTTATAAAACACAATATAAGGTCATATTAGGGCTGGGCGATATGGACCAAATATAATATCCCAATATATTTAGGTTAAATACCGATACACAATATATATCGGTATGTTTTATAAAGTATGCTAAATCCTTCAGGCATAGAGAAAATAGAGGAAACCCGACAGAAATGTGACATTTTAAATTTTTAGCAACATTAATTGACATGTGAGCTTTCTCTGGTGGTCAATCGCTCCTGACTCTACTCCTCAGGCCAAGTGCAGGCATGGAGGGAGAGACGAACAAATCAAAAAAGTTATGAATAAATGCATAATATAACTATATCGATATAAACGATATTGTCTAATCTTATTTATCCTCTGAAAAAATTCTGATATACCGGTATTTCGTACATCATCACAGCTGTTCATTTTTGACCAATACAGGTGGATATAGTTAAGCATTTAAAGATGGAGTCAGTGCTTGTAATCCGCTTTTTGTCATATTCAGCGAATATTTCGATTAATCTGGTGTTTCTACATAGCCCTGACTCTGTAAATGTTGCATAGTGCACTACACATCACTGGGCAGCAGACCTTCTGAGGGAGCATTATAGCATTGAAGGGAGAAGTGTTTCTGTTGTGATCACGTTTAAATATCAACAATACTTCTCCTGCATTGCTGACAGCACATTTAAATGCAGTCCCTTGATATCTCAGGTCTAAACCGACCCTGATTCTGATATACTGTAACTGAAATTATAAAATTGGTTGTTTTTGAAAGTAATGGATTTTATTTGCCAACCGTATATATCTTGAATTGACATTTTAAAGAAAGTTCTATCATCCTCAAACCAGATTGATGTTTAACAAGGGAAATATCTTCTCGTGGTTTTCTATTTTTGCCTTTTCAACTTAAACGCGGTGATTTAGTCCAGCATGAAGCAGTTGCTTTGTTAAACAACAGCAAACCACTGAATCACAAACTATTCTAAACCTTCCATTCAGTCATGCGCCATAGCAGTTTTTCATTCCAATATCATCCCAGCGTAACTTAAGACAATCAGTAAAGCAGCATGTTGGTGGAGTGATTGTTTTGGAAACAAATAAGTATACTCTTTGGCCTTGGTGGCATATTGCTCTAAACTAATAGAAGATTTTCTGTTCTGGCCTGGTGTGTGCAGGGCTACGCTCCATTTCACGCTTCTCTGCTGCAGGGTTTTATAAGGCAGCTTCACTGTTGAAGCATTGACATTTACAGACCTCTTGGACCTCTGGCGACTCCAAAACACATTTAATGCTTTTGGATAAACTTCCAGACTCACATTTCTATCTCTGTTTGTGTGTGAGTGTGTGTGGGGGGGGAGATACAGATATTGTGACTGGACTTTCTGTCTTTTATTTATTATTCTTTTATATCTGTTTTTGTTATTTGATTGTACGGGTAGTTCACCCTCCTCGTCAAAGTCTTCACTGCCTTGTCTGTTTCTCACTCACTACTTTGTCCCCATTATCCCTCTCCCCAGGCCACCGACACTCCGGAGGATCGCAATAACCCGGTGTTACTCTATAACAAGATGGAACTGGCTGAGCTGGATGCCAACTTCACCCTGGAAGTTGACTCAAAGGTAACAGCACTTAATCTGCCATTGATCATGTGAGAGCCATTCCTCCATCTAATACCTGCTCTGTATTCCCTGTCCCTTTGGGCCTGAAGGTGTTTAACTGGACTTATTTCACATCTAAGATCATGGACACTGTCAACATCACTGTTCCTGACACAGAGAATGTCCTTAACTACTCTCCCAACTATTACAGGCGGCTCGAGCTAGTGCTGCCCAAATACACCAAGAGGTATGTGTGTGTGTGTGTGGGGGTGGGGGTGGTATGTGTTTACATGTACTACGTAAATGGTCATGTGGCAACAGTGTGTTCGACCATCTGGGTTTGACATGTGCCACATTATGTTTAACTCTGCATATCAGTCTGAAAACATCCAGATGTTTTTGAATAGAGGAAGAGCTACTGTAACAGTTCAATCAGGGGATCGGGCCACCTTCAGCCAATCAAACCAAGAGCGTGTAGTGAACACATTATTTCCAGTTTCTGCTGTTAATACAGATCTGCATTTTTTCCTTGTAGAGATCTTCAAAACTACATGGTTTGGCGTTTTGCTATGGGCATGGTTGTGGGTCTGAGCAAAGCTTACAAGGATACCAGGAAAGCATATCGCAAAGTATGTCTTTCACTTGAGATAAACCTCTTGTTATCATCCATATTCTTGCACTTCACCAACTCACTTCCTTTGTGTTCATTCTACCTACAGGCCCTGTACGGGACGACATCAGAAGGAGCAGTGTGGCGACAATGTGCCAAGTATGTCAACAGCAACCTGGACAATGCTGTCGGAAGGCTGTACGTAGAAGAGGCTTTCTCTGGAGAGAGCAAAGAATTGGTGAGTAAGAGTGTGATGCCATAGTGGCATTGAACAGGTAGTATAGCATACACAGGCAACATGTACATGTTTCAGTTAGATTCCATTTGGTGCATGTCTGGAGCATTGTCTGTGATTGGCTGTTTTACACTGTAGCTCTATATGTGTGCATGCGCTAGAGTGATACGGTTGTGTGAGTGTATGTGTGGGAGAAGTTGCTAGTGTGCCAGCTTTATGCATGTCATGGTACAAACATCATAAATCTTTATTGGACCCCTGCCCACACAAGCACATGGATTATCTAAGGTGTGTGCACATTCACAAGCTCTCAATAGCTAGCGCCTATAAATACTGTCTTTTTGGCTTCTGTACATACTGTACACAGTGCAGTATTTGTGTATATAAGTTGAGTCTGTGTAATAACGTTCCAAATATAGCATTCCAAATAATACAATGTATTTTATTATGTGTGTATATATATATATATATATATATATATATATATATTTGTATGAATAAATACTGTAATGACTTGACTGTTGGAAACAGCAGACATTTATTTGTTTATTTCAACATCTGAGTAGAAGTACGGTATGTCTTGTCAAACGTTTAATGAGGCATCTAAGATCTAGTATCATGACATGATTGCAGACATATTTTAACATTAGTGTTAGTATTTGTCCGCATTACCAAGAAATCTGTTTTACCAATCTGTTGTGGTACAAGTGAAACTCCATATTGTTTGGAAGTGAATTGAAGGAACACACCCGCATGCACACTACACTTATCATTGTTGTGAATGTGGCGTTGAAGACACATTCCTCTCTCCCCCTCTGGTCAATAAGTACAGTTACTTATTTATTATGATTGATCAATACCAATCATATTGAGAAATAGTGTGTGGCTGACCACATAGTCTTTTAGAGAGGAGACTCCTGCAATGAGGTGAAGCTGGAATGCTTCTGTTGGCTCGCTGTAGTCTCTCAGCAGAATTGTGGTTTTAAAGTCTGGGAGAGTTTGCTCTGGTGTGTTTGACAGGGCACTGTTCATTTTGGCAGTAGTGTGTGATGTCATTTCATACACAGACACATGATTGCTATGTTTATTGATTTAGTTACATTTTTGTAATCTGGATTTTGTTTGTGTTAGGAACCACCAAAAAATATTTTTTATAATTTTATAACAATATTTAGTAAAAGTGGCTTGCCTGAAGTCACTCTAAAAACCATGCTAATATATAGAGCTATATATAATTACATTTGACTTGCTAATCATCACTAACAAATGCAAATTGCAGTTTGATAATACATACTGTATTTGGTCAACAACATTTTTACATAAGGTGCTTGTTACGTAAAAAACGCCCTCTGAAATATAATTGAAGCTACCACTAGTCTCTATGTGATAAAATTGAGGAAACATTTAATATTAGTGTCATGTTCTGCATAAAGATTACACACAGCTGAAGTTAAAGTGAGTTCCACAAACTGTGCAGACTAAAATCCCTAATACTGTAGGTAAAAGGCAAACGTCTCAATTAAAATAAGTAAGCACATGTATTTAAGCTAATGTATCTTTAGCGTAGCTGCTAACATAATGCAAGTTATTTTAACATATTGTTTTAACACAAATTAACACTTTCATAGAAAAATAATCAGTATTCAAGAAACTGAATTCATCTTGGCTTAGGAGTGCATATTTCATGACCTCCCAAGGAACACAACAAATAAAATGGTATTAACATTCCTGTTGCTTCTCATAATATTGACACATGATATCTCACCCAGAGTAACACATACGTGTGACCCCTCTACGATACAGCCATGACAGCCTTTTGTGTCTTGTTTCAGATGAATGAAATGATCACTGACATCCGCGAGGTTTTCATCAGAAACCTTTACGACCTGCCTTGGATGGATGCAGAGACCAAAAAGGAAGCTGAGGAGAAGGTTTGTCTATCACTGATATAAGACCATTGTTGATTGTGTTTTTGTTTTTCAGACCCCATTTTCTGATCTCTGCAGGCAAGAACTATTCGCGAACGGATTGGCTATTCTGAGAACATCATGAATGATGAGATCCTCAACAATGAGTACAAGGATGTGAGTGTCTCAAGAATGAATGTCATATTTGCTCGCGTATCAATTTCAACTCTCAAAATGTCTAATCTCATGTGTCTGGCATGTGGCTGTTAGCTAAGCTACAATGTCGAGCAGTACTTTGAAAACATCCTTCAGAACCTGGACTATATGCAGAAGAAACGCCTGAGGAAACTTAGAGTCAAAGTCAACAAAGACGAGTAAGGATCTCCCAGCAAAGTATTTGCATAGGTTCGAGGCTTAAGGCAGGGTTATAAATGTTGTAACACACCATACAAAGTAGATGCTCGCATTGCTAGTTTGAATATACTGTAATTGCCGTGTACTTGTACAATCCTGCATTTAGCACAACGCATTCACATTCTCCCACACACTCACCCACAAGGCCTTCCACTCAACACAGAAACAAAGATTGGTATGCTAATATTAGAATGATGCCTTTTAACCACAGCATAATCACAGAATCTTTCATCCACTTCTGATAGGCTGTGCAGTATAAATCCCCATGCCTAGTTCTCCCTATGCATTTGTCCTCTCAGGTGGGTAACGGGAGCTGCCGTTGTGAATGCCTTTTACTCATCAAGTAAAAACCAAATAGGTAATTCACACAGGCACTAAACACAACCGCACACAAATGCACAGAAAATCACACCTCTCCCAATTTCTCCTCAGACTGGATTATCAGTGTCATGACAAACATAACCAATATGTTCTGCCGTTTCCAGTATTTCCAGCAGGTATCCTTCAGCCTCCATTCTTTAGTAAGGACCAGTCCACCTCTCTCAACTATGGTGCCATCGGCATGGTGATCGGACATGAGATTACGCATGGCTTTGATGACAATGGTATAATATGTGAAAATGACTATTTTCATCCGGTTTTCAACTATGTCCATTCTGGACAGCCTTTTAAGCTGTCAAGTGAACTTTTTGCACCTTATTCATACGCCCTGACATGACTGCATGTCTGATATGTAAGATAAGTCAAAGATGATTGGTTGGTATGCAGAATTCGGGCAAAACTGGGGCAAAATCTTAGTCCGGTTTCTCCAGACTAATTTCTATCAAATACATGTTTCCAGAGATTATAGTCAGTATCCTTGTTTGCATTAGCGTTTGCACAGCCACTCTGGATGGCAGACCAGTCAATGACCAATGAGGGTGGCTAAGTGGATGATGATCATGATGTCATGATGTCATGCAGGCCAGATAAGTCATGTAGCATCACAAACATGTCATACCTCTATGACAACACATTCAGACGAGCTTCAAAGTTAAACATCATTTGACAACACCAGTGGAGAAAGGGGCTGGGCCAGCAGAGGTATAATCAAGCCAAACTGTTTATTTATTTATTTATTTATATTGTTAGGCTGTAGACATATGGCGTTGCAATGAAACCAGTAACTGTTTCATCTGTACAACCTCCACAATGTAGAAACGGTATGAATAGAATCAGATAGAATTGATAGATTCTTCGTTTTTTTTGTGTGTTTACTAGGCCGCAACTATGATAAGGACGGTGACTTGAAAGATTGGTGGACGACAGGATCCACTCAGAAGTTTCTGGAGCTATCCAAGTGCATGGTGGATCAGTATGGCAACTTCTCCTGGGACATGGCTAACGGACTTCATGTAGGTTCTCTTTTTGTTTCACCCTGAAAAAATAACAAAGCGAGGGAGGCAGTGTTTCATTGTTTTTACAATTAGATCATGTGTTATCCAAAGCAATGTACAATGAAATCAAATAATTGCAGGTATTGCAGTACTAGAAGCAGACAGAGGTTAGGCATCTTGATCAAGGATGCTTATAGGCATACTATAGAGTCTATAGTATATATACTATGGTCTATACCTAAGTATAGACCAACTCAGGGGCTTGGAACCATGCCTAGTAGGGGTGTACAGAGATGAAATTATCTGTCTCTATCTGTATTTGGATGAGACCAGAAGTGGGTGTGGTTTATACTGGAAATCGTGCTATTTCAGGCAAATTATTAGTATTTTTTTTACTAACTGTTCAGGAGGGTGTAATATTTACTTTACATTCAGTGAACATGCAACAGTTAGAAACAGTAACTATCAGTGTGATTAAGCTCTGTACATTTTTTTGTCGAGTTATACATTTTTTAAAATTAATTAATAGAAATGAACACGTTATTTTGACAGCCCTATTAAAATATGAATTGAACGTAGCAACGTTCAGCCCATTGAATGCACCCTAATATAATAAATAATGCAATTTTTAAAATAAGTCAAAAAAAGTAAAAAAAGTCTTATAATAAATAAGTAAATGTAACAAATGCCATGAATACTTATCTTAATAATATATATATATCTTAAACAGTAAAACATTTTTTATTAATTTATTTTCTTCTCAGTATTTCAGCTGGGTTTTTAAAATTGAAGAAACACACACACTGTAGCTAAAAACTTCACGTTCAATCTTTTTTTAAAAATGTTTTATGTATATATTGATTGAAATAACTTCAACAGCCACACAATGCTTTTGCCTGTATATATATATATATATATATATATATATATATAGCTCGCAAGTCATTAGCATGGCTTTACGAGTTGTTTACATGAGTCACAGCCAGGTACAGTCCGCTTTCAGCCTGCTGCCTGCTTGCACTCACTGAGGACGACTAGAGATGCCGATCACTTTTCAATAATGTGGTAAATTAAATGATAGTTTGTGAAATCAGTCCTGTTTCAAAAATAATGGGCATGTTTAGTGTATTACCATACACATATGAATATGAATCGTTTTGAAATAATATCAGCTGATTCACAAACATGTCTGCTTTTATTCCCTAACCCAAACAACGAGCAATTTCTGATCATTTTAATATGTTAATATGTTTACATCGCATTATTCGTGCCTTCCTGAATAAGGTTTTCGGTTTTGAGTTCACCCCTACCTTCTAGACGCGAGTACTACACTTTAATTTCCTTTATCACTATATTAATATGAATCTGTTCCTAGGCTTTAGCTATTTGTAGTACCCTATTTCTGTAATATTGGTGTCTCATTCCTTGTTTCCGTTTTGTTCGTGCTTTTGTTGACAAAAGACAAAAGATTTGTGGATTTGGTGAATTGTACAATAAATTATGGGGGTGGGGTGTGGGGGCGCAAAAAGTAATACATTGTTTTATTGGGGTTGTGTAATTTTCTGAAAGATAGACATTTGTCTTTTTTATTTTATCTCTCTCACTGTTTTATACACATAGCACAGTACATATCTCATTCTCTGTATTCATTTTATCTTTCTTTCTTGGCTCCTCTGACCCTTTCTCCATATAGTTAAATGGAAACAGTACCCTGGGAGAGAACATTGCTGACAATGGAGGAATACGGCAAGCATATCAGGTAAAAGGTCTCATTACTAACAATATTGTTGGTCCGTGCCATGAGATGGGAGAGAATGGATTTTAGCCTTTGGAGTTTATCCTCTGGAATTAATAAAGTTAATAATCTTTTTTGACATCTGCTGTTGATAGCTATAATAGACATGTTGTCAGCTCACTCAATGAGCCATTCATTGAACGCTTGACCAGCAACTGTATCATTGTTGTTACCACAGGCCTACAAGAACCACGTGAGCAAGCATGGCGAGGAGCTCCCATTGCCCGGCCTTCCCTACTCACATGATCAGCTGTTTTTTCTAAACTTTGCTCAGGTAGTGAACGTAGGCCAGTTTGAACCTCCTGTATGTGTCTCTGTAGACCTGTATGCATACATACATGTGTCATTAAAACTGAGATCAGTGTTGTATTGATTTCAGGTGTGGTGTGGAACACATAGACCGGAGCAGGCTGTGAACTCCATCAAAGTAGACGTACACAGCCCAGGGAAATTCAGGTAGAGCTTAAGCTATCCATCCTACCTCTCCATTAATTTGGCCTATTGGAATACCATTCAAATGTATTAAATGGTACATTCCCTGTCGCCTTCTTTACGAGCTATAGGTCAATATAATATACATGCTGGGTTCTGGGTGTGGTATACTGTATCACAATCGAGGAGCGTGCCTTTAAATGAACAAAGCCTTTATTTTGTGGACGCAGGGTACTGGGCTCCCTGCAGAATTTCCCAGACTTTGCCAAAGCATTCAAGTGCAAGAAGAACAGCAACATGGTCCCAGACAAGATCTGCAGTGTTTGGTGATCAGTGAGTCCCCACCCCCCACACCTCCCCTGACTGTTAAGAGCACTTGTGTGGGCAGGGGATGAGGACATTCCCCATATATCTCCCCAGGCGCAAAGAGAGACACTGCAGTATATACTTCCTCAGAAGGCATCAGCGCACTGTACTTTTACGGACATGGACTTCTTGTCCCAATGAACCACCGATACTGTAGTTAAATATACATCTTCTCAATGGAAACCATAATGTGTTGCAAATGTCTTTGTATTGTATTTTTATATTTTCTCACTGTTCCTTTTCTTATCATAATTGTCTGTATGTGTGTGTGTGTATGCGTGCGTGTGTGTGAGCTCAGTCACAATATCAAAGCAAGGTTCATGAACATAACAGATTGTATTATATAGTACAATTTGTTATTTTATTGAACCGTGCAAATAATGTAATCTCTTTCTCTCTCTGGTACTCTCTCACACAAACACACATACTGTACACACTCAATTGTTGAATCATATACTGTATATTAATGACATTGTTTGTATGTTTTTAATTTCACATTTCACAAAGCATTCTGATCCGTTAATATAGTTTATTGTACTATGGGAAGAGTTACAATTGGTAAATTCGATCTAGGATATATATTTAAGGAAATCTGAATTTATTTTAGTAAATACACCATACGGATTACATTGCTCTATTATACAAACATTTGTCTATGTTCATTATAGCAGGTTAGGGTGTGATTTTCATGTACAAATGGACAGTGCCATGCAGTATAAACCAAAATTAAGATTTTGCCTTTCAGGTGACAGCTAATCGTATATACTTTAATGAAGCTTGACACCAAACATACAGTTTGTAATTATTTGTATTTATTTCTCACTGAGTCACGCGTGTTTCTTTGCAGAGATCTCTTGTCTGTTTGTGTCTAGCAATCCTTTGCATCAAAATCATCACTCCATTTCAAGAACATTGTTTTGCCTTAAACAATGTTATGTTAGGGTGTGTGTGGCGCGCATGTCTGTTTGTGCATTAATGTGACTGCCTGTCACTGCATGTGTCTGAGCATGTGCATGTGTGTGAGTAAATAAGAGAATGTCTAGTCGTTTTGTCAATATCATTTTTGCCATCTTGAATCCACTTTGGTTGAATAGCCAAAATACCAGTGTACAGCCTCGTTTTACTGTTTCCCTCTAACACAATGAAGAAGCCACCAAATATTATACTTAAAATGCATAAAATTCTTTCAAGAATGCTTCAACTCTATTGATTTTTTTCATACTTGATATGTACATGTAATTTATCCTATTATACTATTAAGTGCTTAGCTATTCTACTGCCATTTGTTTTTTATTCCCTTCAACTTTTACAAGGGTTAAATTAGCACCACAAATAATGTGCTGCAATAAACCAGAGTTTCAGATTTTATTTGACACCCTTTAGTTATAGCTTCACTTTGTACAAACTATTTTCTGTATTTGTCTTTCTTGTCTCGTCCCTGATCTCCTGTCTTGCAAACTGAAACTGCACAAATAAAAATGCATACTGTAAGTCAGATATACCTCAGTTGCCTGTATTTAGATACTTTGTAATAATGACATGGAGAACAACCATACTGAGGAACTGTTTCTGTTTCAAAATAAATCTTTGCTGAAAACTGCTTGTAGTATGATTTGTTAAACAGCATACAAAATATGCAGATGTGTATTCAATAATAAACTCGCTGATTACACAGGAGGGCTCCAGTACTGTGATCTTTTTTTTACATTCTATTTTTATAAATGTTGGCTATTATTAGCCTTTTTTTAATTGTATGTTTTATTAATTGGCACGCATTACTGACAAAGAAACATGGAAAAATGTGCCAACATGTATCTAACAATATAATCTGCTGGGTTTTACAGTAAAGCTTTCCATAAAAAATAATAAATATATATATAAATTAACCACAGTAACTTTACAGTCTCAGGCTACCTGCTGATACATATAAATCCCGCTCTGGCTGCAGGGCAGTATGTAAATGGTAATTAGTGTTTAAGGTTTTATTGTCTCGTGCTTCAACAATGGACAGTCATAGTTCTCTGCTGTTGGACTATACTCTTTCTATCCAGCTGAACTCTCCTATTATATATTTGATTTAAGCTTTTACCTTTTCTGTAAGTAGCCTATTCTCACCATATCATATTTTTTTCCAAATGCTTATTTGGTAATTACTGCATCCATCATCATAATTCCAGTGTTTTATGTCCACTGTGTGTGTGTGTGTGAGTGCGTGTGCATGTGAGTTTGCGCATGTGCATGTGTATGTGTATGTGCATAGCTTTGTGTGTGTCCACGCTGTAGCCGCATAGCAAGTTTTCCTCTCTAAGCCATCTTAGAGCTCAATTAGCCTACTAGTTTCAAATGCAGATCTGACAACTGAAATGCAATATCTTATTCACCGAGTCACACTGCATGCTGTCAGCCTCGAGAGAATTCAGACCAGGACTGTAAACAATGTGACATAGGCTAAAGACTCAAACTGTCAGATGATTTCCACATGTCCTTTTTCTCTGCTTTACCTGATATTCTGAACCTTTGACTTCTCCTCAAAACTACTCAGTTTTCCTCTGTGGCCTTTGGGTGAACGCAGTTGGTCCAGTGGCATGTGTATGTGTGTGCATTGGTGGGGGGCGGGGGGAAGAAGCCTCTGGAATGCCTCGTCAGTGTGAGTGACAATGACGTGTGACAGCTCTTGGTGGCTTATATGTCACTTGTGAGTGGACCATGAATGTTCACACACAACTTGCATGTACTGTAATAGGCTACAGTGTCTGCATTCACCTCAGCATTTCATAATCAGGTGCGTTTGCCGTGTTTGCATACACAAGGAGGTTATCATTACATAACTATACGGGGCAACAACAGAAAGCATGCAATGTGACATGCAACCACACAACATATGCTACTGCACGATATACTGTATTAAAGAACAGGTGCAGTATGGGTGTGAACGTGCATACAGTATTTGAAAGGTGCTGGTGGAATGAAGAGTGTTGTTGCTGGTGCCATATTACACAGTCCTCTTCACATGTTTACTGTGTATGTATGTCCAGTGAGGTGGTAGGAACCAGTCAGTCTGTGTGGGGAGGGAATGGGAAGTGGGAGGAGGTCTTGTTGACCAACCATAGAGACAAAGCTGTTCTTGTGGCATGTGCTTTAGGTCTTCAAGGTCCATAGCTCTTATTAAAAACTCTTAAAGGGCTATGGATCTCAAAAGACCATAAAGGGGAGTGTGGTGAAGAGAGTTCAGATCCGGGGTACATGGGGTTGTCTCATAATTCACTCAATACATTTCAATGAACAGCATTTGCATACAAGAACAATTCGTCTCTTTTGGTTACCAAAAGTCAATGAACTGGAATGACCATGAGGACCCTGTTCCTCCTCTCAACAACCAGATCCACCCTTGAACCCACATTCACCTCACTTCCCTTCACACCCGCTGTCTTGCATTTTTGTAGATGACTTGGAGGAGAGAGTCTCACAACTTTCTTCCTAAGAACGACGTCCATTTGAATATGTTATTTTATTGCTGTCCTTAAAAATAAAAAAAACATAACTTGACAGCTGAATGGATTACTGGAGTGGATTACTGATGTTTATGGGATCAGTCTGAAAGTGATAGGGGAGTAGAAAGAAAGAAAGAAAGAAAGAAAGAAAGAAAGAAAGAAAGAAAAAAAGCAAGACACAAAGACATAAGAAAGAAAAATATGTTACCCACAGAACCCTCAACGTCATTACTCTTACATAGGATATATTTTAAAGATGGCCTTGCTGGTAAACAAGTCTATCCTGTGTTTATCCATAACTGGTCTGATTACTGTACTGGCAAGGCATCCATGGTGCTGAATTACAGAACACTCAAGGCCATCTGTAATTGTATTCATCTGGACCTTATATTAGATCCTCACAGAAATCAGTTTTCCCACGTTGAATATAAAACAGCGACATCCTGTGGATGTAGGCATTCTGTCTCCAAGGTCTTCTAATCAGGACTATTGCAGCCCAGTTTGGAGACCTCACATAATTAGAGGGCTAGCATTTAAACTAATAGAGCTGATAATATATACACTTACAGACTTCATAACATACATTTTTCAATAATTCTACTATAAAGTGCGATGTTTGACTTGAATTAACCCATTACTTAGCTTACCTATATTGAGCCAGTCATTTGGTGTACAATATCATATATTGTCTGTATCAGCTCAAAACATATTTCAATCAGATTGAGGATGATTTTACCGTATGGAGGACTTTGCTGTGTGGATGGAAAGCATATAGCCTTGGAGCTCCACCCACATATTTTGCAGCAATGACTGCATTTCAGGGCAATAAACACATTATTTAAATTGTACCAACAGAGCTAATGCACTGCACCTGGATAGGTTTTACTCAATGTCATGTGGAGGAGCTCTGTAATGATCTGCCAGGATTTGGCAGAAAAGCCAAATCCTCTACATGCGGATTTAGTGCATGTGTTTTCTGTTAGAAACCTGGTGTCTAATACAAGGCAGAAGGTTTTCCAGTCAATTACATTATGTTGCCTGAAAGGAATCTCAGGCCAATACAAGTTTATATTTTCATTTCTATTATTGGTATACCCTGCTAAAAAAATCCAGCGTTGCCTCCGTCAGTATAATTTCTGCACATCACATATCTCCCCTTCTTCTATATTCTATGAACTTACAGAATCATACACAAGCATGGTGCCTACCATTCCAATAACACTGATATGTTGAAGTACTTCGGAGTACTGAGGTAATAGTAGACCTGTACACAAGCATGCTGACATACACAAAAGCTCAGGTGTATAGCTGTGACTTGTGTTGTTGTTCCTACATTAGACAAGAAGAGCCACCCCTACAGCACTGAAAGGAATTACACAGCTGCTGCTGTTGGGAGAGAAGATGGGGAAATGTCTCATGTGGGAGTTCTCGCTATATTGTAGGCCATGAAAGACCTGGCTTTAATCCAGGATTTATAATGTGATATATTCACTGTATTAAAGCATTATTGTGTCACACGTATTTAGTGCTAGTGCTAGAGTGTGTGTGTGTGTGTGTGTGTTTGTGCTATTCTTTGGATCGTTCCCATGCCACATCCTCATTCATGGGAATAGCAATTACCATGAAATAGATGAAGATGTCGCATTTCTTGTATGCGATGTTTTCACTGTATTATCGTGTGATATATACTGTAGATCGTTGTTTTGTTTGTTTTTTTGATATTGTGTTATTGTTTGGATCGTTCCCATGCCACATCTACTTCATTTTAAAAGCACAAATGAAATGCATACATGTTTCCATGTAGCTTACAGTATCGATTTCATTCAATGCCCAATCATAAATGAAGACATGTCTGGTTGGATGCAAGGACAGCTCACACCTGTCTCTTCTACAGTTTACATGATTTGATCACCAAACTATAAAAGAACCATGCATGTTTTTATTGACGCAGTGCCAGATTTCATGGCGTAAGCAGCTGATCTTGTCATCTGGCAGGGCAGGCGAGAGCTGATCCATCAAATTGTTCCACTCTGGGCTCAAGGAATAAACCTCTTCACACAAGCGCTCCCAGAATAAACCACATTATAGACAAAATCTTGTCATATAATGTGTAAACAACTTGATGCCATTTGCCTCACTGACTTATCTCAGTAGACCTGGCCCCGGCTGTGAGGTCAGGTACTGTATACCCACTGAGTGGGCACTGTAGCTGGGGCTGCATAATCAGGTCACCAAGCTTGTGCTGCCTTGATCTCCAGTCCTCACATGATGGCCAGCCAATAGCAGATGTGCAACATTAGTCAGTCACTAATGCTGAAAGACACTCCTGGTGGAGGAGTGTTCTTGTTTCATACAGACACCAAAACACTTGCATAGGCAGGCAGTCATATGGGCCAAATGCAAAGGAAACATTTTAAGTATGTCTAATTGATTACGTTGTATGCTTTCATTTGTCGTGGTGCTGTAATTGAATGCTTGACATTGTGTGTTTAAATGTATGTAAGTGTACGCTCTTGTTAAAGAGATATTCATCTCAATGAGTCTTTCACCTGGTTAAATAAAGGTGTATATAAGTAAGACACACTATTTAATAAATGAGAGAAATAAATATTAACATTGTAATATGACGTTTAAAAAACCCAGAATGAATTGAATGGCATGTTCCCAACCATTTCCTTATTTCATTATTGAGCACCTGTGTTTAACTGTAAGGGCCTGTGTATAGAGGAGAAACCAGGGGAAATATTCAGACATTCAGTACATTCCCGGGAGCAGTTCAGGAGACAGAATGGAAGGCAGGTGAGGAGCAGAGAAGGATCAGGTGGCCCGCAAAGTGGAGTGCACAGGGGAGAGGGAGAAGATGGGCTGGGAGGTGAGGAGAAAGCACTTATGGGTGCAATTGAAAGAACACTTCAATGTGGAAATGACAGGGGCCACTCCTGGCAATGACAGGTTCCCCTGTAACCCTGCTGTGGGCTTGCAATAGACCCCTACTTGTTGAACAACTGCACACAAGTGCATGTACTTCCTGGCATTATACACAGCAAGAGCATGGTTTAAGTGAGAAATGGCTAACTTTGGTTGATTAAATGAAAGTAAACAAGTCACACATACCTGTGGCTGGATTGGGTGGCTGTTGTTGCCAGTTGTGTTTGATGGTGGGCCAATGTGTGTTGAAAATAAAAACTATTGAATGTATTGACAATAAAAACTAGTGAAATATATGTCTCATATAAATATTTGTTTTAACCAATACTAATGGCAAATGAAGTTGCATCATTTATTCTGGAACTTACAGCACACAGGTGTTTTGTTTCAATGCCGTGCTTACCTCAAATTATTGTCGTGTGACTCACACTTAACCCACAATAACAAACCAATTTCCTCCTGTCTAAATCAGAACCTGAATTCCCTCCCAAGTGGCTGGGTTTTAGCCAGAGGTGACATTTTCCCCTATATCAGAAGTCTCTTCATCTATATTCATAATGTCAGAAGGAGATGCCATGCTACATGTATCATGTTGGTCAAAGTAGGTATTGTCACTGCTGAGCTAATTTAGACACATTTATCTGAAGTTAATGTAACACAAGAGTATATATTTTTATGTTATTTCTAGTATGTTAATATCGCATTGTTTGACTGCATTTTTTCATATCATGTGAAGACAGGGTTTTAATGTAAGGGTTAGCTTAAACGCTGAAGTTAATGCAATAACACATCTCTGTAGCCTAAGGTACAGCCATGGAAATAATTGAGACCACTGCAGCAATGTCTCTGGTTTAACTAATTATACACATTTTTATTTACTTGTAATATAAAGTATATATTTGTAAATGTTTATTTATATAATTATTTTATTTCTGTTATACATGTATTTTATACATTTACAGTATTGGCTATGTGTATACTCTACAAAATGTACTGTTTAGTGAGTGGTCTCTTCATTTTTTCCACGGCTGTATGTACTTCCTGATTTCCAAATGCCCTCAAACCTCTAGCATGGAATGTGTGCTACCTGGCTTTGGTGGATATGTTGCCTCCCTGGACCAGTGGAGGCTTTAGATAGACGGGGGCCCTGCCGTCTGATGACAAAGTCCATCTCAGGTAGTGTTTACCAGGCTGGGGATGTAGTCATCGGAGGCCTGTTCCCTGTTCATGTAAGGGCACCTGAGCCGGAGGTCAAATTCCAGTTGAAACAAGTGAATTCCTCCTGTACCACGTAAGTTGCCTGCATAATTAAATATAAAATATAAACAACAATGTAATGTAATTTACTGTATATATAATGCTATGCCATTGTGCAGTAATATCTCATTATACTGTATTGCCTCAATTCTCAATGAAAATGTTCATAAGTTTTCTACCTACGTTTTCTCTTTTGATCATTTATTGGCTGCCCTATAGCTTTAACCAGAGAGCCTACCGTTGGCTGCAAACCATGATCTTTGCAGTGGAGGAGATTAACCAGAATCCTGTCATCCTACCTGGCATTACCTTGGGCTATATGGCAGCTGACACCTGCTTGGCTGAGAGCACTACATTGGCTACGGCCTTGACAATGGTTACTGGAGTGGAAGCTTATTTGGAAAACACCGAATGTGGACTTGCGCCTGACGTTCCAGTGATAATTGGTGATACGCGAAACTCGGCATCAATTTTGGCAGACACCCTTGGCGTTTTTGAGATACCGATGGTATTTCATTGCACTACGTAGCACTATTAGCTCTATTTAATTACAATATACTATCTCGTGCATGTCTTGCTGCATGTCTTGCTAATCAATATTTATGTGATCTTGCTTTACACATGCAACTCCTCACACCTTGCTCTTTATTACTACCTGTTTTAAGTTCCTTGCTCGCCTTGTCTCCAACTCTTCTTTTAGGTAAGCTACTTAGCCTCCTGCTTGTGTGTGAATGAGAACCGGAGATATCCTAATTTCTTCCGTACCATGTCGAGCAACATGCTGCAGGCCCAGGCCATGGCTCGGCTGTTACAACTGCTGGGCTGGACCTGGGTAGGGCTGGTGTCTGCCGACGATGATTATAGCAGATACGGGATTCAGATGTTAATGCAGGAGCTCAAGGGAACCGGGGTCTGCGTTGCCTACAATGAAGTGGTCCCGAAGGTGAAGCCACTTGTCGTGTTGCTTTTAATATCTTTATTTTTACTCTTCCTTAGACACTCTCCTCATTTTCAGAATTACCCAGTGGCAGCAGTCACAAGGATTGCTGAGACTATCCAGATGTCCTCTGCCAGAGTGGTGCTGACATTCGTTATCGATCAAGTTGCAAAGGTCAATTTATTTAGAAACCAAAAATTTATATAAAAAAAAATATATATAATATAATAATATAAATAATTAAATAACACAGAAACATTAAAATATTTAAACATGCACACTTCCGCTGTTCAGGTTTTGATCGAGGAGGCTGTTCGGCAGAACATTACAGATAAACAGTGGATAGCAAACGATGCATGGGCCGCCTTTGCAACACTTTCTGTCCCTCACAATGCCCCCTCTCTGGCTGGTACTGTAGGGTTTGCTATATCCAAGTCTGACATTCCTGGCCTGGGTACGTTTCTTATTAGGTTAAAGCCAAGCCTGCTCTCGTCTGGCTCTGATCCGTTCATAAAGGAGCTTTGGGAAGAGATGTTTGGATGCTCCCTAAATAATGTCCCTGCTGGAAGATCACCCTGTTCAGGAAAAGAGGTCATAGGTAAAATCAACTGAAAAGACGATTTACTGAATTTGTTTTTATTTCAATTAATTAAATTAATTAAAATATTATAGAAACAACATATTAAAATGTATTAAACAAACAAAAACAAGAAACAAAAAAGATATATGTAAATAATGATGTATTATTAATCATTATACAAATGTTTTAATTAAATCAGTAAAGTCAGTAAATAATGAATTAATTAAATTGTATGTAAATTAAATTAAGCCTATAATGTCTCTGTATTATGTGTGTGTGTGTGCGTGTGTGGGATGGGAACCCAGATGTGGGGGGCAGTCTGTACGCAGATGTGTCCGAGCTGAGGTCCAGCTATAATGTCTACAAGGCTGTGTATGCTGTTGCATATGCTATACATGATATGCTAGCCTGTCGGGATGGGACAGGGCCTTCCAACACAGGCCGATGTCTTAATGTCACCAGGCTGAAGCCTAGTCAGGTATATGCAGTCACTACTGATCCTCACCTTCACTTCAAATCCTACCCTAATCCAACTTTCTGCCTTCCAGATATCTTACTATTTAGGCAAGGTGAACTTCACCATGCCTTTAGGGGAGCAGTTGTTCTTCGACCAGAACGGATACCCTCCCGCCTCCTATGATATTATTAACTGGCAAGTGACAGAAAAGGGAATGATGCAGTTTGTTCACGTCGGACATTTTGCATCTTCAGATGGCCAGTTCTACCTTGACATGAAGAATATGGTATGGGGAGGAGGCAGGAGAGAGGAGGTCTGTGTTACATATTCTCACATTCACCAGCACATACAGTGCAATAGAACATCGTATTAACACTCGTTTCGCTCTCGGTAGAGGCCTGTCTCTGTTTGCAGCGCGACTTGTCCCTCTGGAACAAGGAAAGCTTTCCAGAAGGGGATGCCTGAATGCTGCTTTGATTGCCTGCCCTGCGCCGACGGAAAAATCAGCAACCAAACAGGTACCAGGGAGGCTCTATTAAAGGTGTAGTCAGAATAACGCTAATACAAATTTAGCATAATATCTGTTCTGTGTGCGTGTCGAAAAAACAATCCGGTGTATCTACACGACCCGGTCTGTGTTGAATGGGAACACAAGCAAAGTGGTGAAGATAACACCTCACAATGATATCCTAGCCTTGGCCCTGCGTGTGTATTGTCAATCAACAAGCAGAATTATTGACCTTTAAACACCACAGCCAATGCAAATGACAGCTGTCTGTGGGGCATCACACCTAAAACACAGTAGTAGGACATGTAACACCTCAAATAGAGAATACAGACAGTGTTTTCCCTGTCTGTTAGGGTCAGCTGAGTGCATCAGGTGTCCCGAGAGGTTCTGGTCCAGCCCGGACCGTACAACATGCATTCCCCAACAGGTCGACTTCCTCGCTTACAGTGATGCAATGGGCATCGTTCTCGCTATCATCTCTGTTGCCGGGGCAACGCTTACGGCCGCCACCTTTATTACATTCTTCTTTTATCAGCACACACCTCTGGTAAGGCGTCGTGTGTTGATTGTTGCTTCACTAACTGTAATTATCAGTGCCTTTGTTTATAACGAAGATATTTATGGAAGCATATAGTATACGTTAATGTTAAATACTGTAATATACTCTTAAGATACTGCTCTACAAAAGATGTATGCCCAGTTGTTTGAGCCTTCAGCCTTACTAAGCCACTGAAAGCCTATTCTTGCTACAGGTGCGAGCCAACAACTCCGAAGTGAGTTTCATGCTCCTGATTTCACTGAAATGTTGCTTCCTCTGTGCGCTGGCCTTCATCGGACGGCCGATGGCCTGGTCCTGTATGCTCAGACACACTCTGTTTGGAATCAGCTTTGTGCTGTGTATCTCCTGCCTGCTCAGCCGTACGGTGGTGGTCTTGGTGGCTTTTCACTCCACCTTGCCTGGGGGAAAGGTCATGCGCTACGTTGGACCAGCCCAACAGAGACTGGGCATCTCCATCTGCACCCTAGTACAGGTAACTAGTTTCTCCCAGTAACAAGTAAATGTGTGGATTTCTGTGTAAAGTTATGGCATCATTGTACATTCCCTCAACTATATTTTCTTAGGTGCTAATATGTGGGTTTTGGCTGGTTCTGGCACCACCAAAAGCTGCAGAAAGAGGTGTCAGAGGGAACAATGGTCCCAGGATCATCATTGAGTGTGCCATGGGCTCTGTGGTGGGCTTCTCTCTGGTCCTGGGCTACATCGGCCTGTTAGCATCTCTCTGCCTCCTCTTGGCCTTCCTGGCTAGGAAGCTCCCTGACAACTTCAATGAGGCCAAGCTAATCACCTTTAGCATGCTAATCTTCTGTGCTGTCTGGGTGGCCTTTGTCCCTTCCTACATCAGCTCTCCAGGGAAGTATGCTGTGGCTGTGGAGATCTTTGCCGTCCTTGCTTCTAGCTATGGCCTGCTGCTCTGCATCTTTGCCCCAAAGTGCTTTATCATCCTGCTGAGGCCTGAGAGAAACAACAAGAAACATTTGATGGCCAGATAACCTGAATAAATTAAGGCATGTTTTGCCCACAGAGTAGCCACACCTTTCTAGTGCAGTAGTTTAATTTATAGCGCTTTATAATTGGCCATATTATGGGGTAACAAATTTAACATGCAAGATGTGTAAACACTGTTCATGTAAGCAGTGCCGGTCCTAGCACATTAGGCTAAGTTAACGCTTCCCCCCGGCCCCCTCCATTCAATGACACACACACACATTTATCTCCTGCTTACCAAGTTAACTGCATGACAATTGCCTTTTATTTACTACACCTAAGAAAATACAACTTGAAAACTTTCTGGAGTCAACTTAGACAAATTAAACACAAGGACAATTAAAGTTGAACAAATATTTGCATTCATGTTTCTCTAATCGGGAGATGCAGCCTGTTGTGATGTTATTTGTCAATGAGCAACATATAGGTAAGCCACTGAATGCAGTTAGCGTGCGTGTGTGTGTCCTGCATGCCAGCTGTGAGACTGAGCCATGAAATAACCAAGCGGTGTCTCCCGCAATCCTGAACCCATGTGTCTGGCCGATCTGTCTCCACACCCAACAACATAAAGCACAACACAGAGTCACGATGTGGAGAGGCACGCGAAGTCGGTGGGCATGCAGTGGGAGCTGGTTACAAATACATACTGAAAAGTTTACAATTTTGTTGCAGAATGTCTCAATTTTGACAATATTACATTAATAATATTGGGGCACCACCCTGCCTGGACAGAACTATGACTTTTTAATTGTGGTTGATCATAATATAACTGATAAAATAGCATATTATATATTCACTTCAACCAGTCAATCTAATAAGTTGTGAAGTGTTATTTGAATGTAAGCACAAGAAAAGACAATTATTTACCAGAAATTATTTTAACAGAAAAAGTGTAATTAATAAACTAACACACATAACTAAATCACATAGACCAAATTAGGTGGTTTGGCAGTGGAAGGTCAACTGGATGGTAAAATTATTTACTTAATATGAAAAATACATTTTAATATTTAATCTAAATAGTAAAACTATGGAAGCCAAGAAAGACTGCATGCAATTCTTTTGAATGCCGTTATGTCAATATCACAAGTTAATTATTTTGTTTTCTTAAAATTACATGAGAGAGGCCCTGGGACTTGCACACGCCTGCCAATGCCAACTGCACACCAACCATATGCATACATTTTATGGGTGTAATGGTTCACCAAATCCACGGTCCATACCTCGGTCTTTGAGCTACAGTTTGGTTTTTATCTTGTTTTTTTAATCTTTTCCTTGAGGTGTAAAAACTGGGAATGTGTCCTTCCCTTTATTACATTCACTTTGTTAATTATAGTATATTTGTTTATTTTTTCTATACTTCTATACTATACCACTAGTCACACTATGTGCACCAGCTTCTCAGAAAAACATATCCCTGTGCCACACATGCTTTGCAAACACCACCAAATTGCTACCTTATGTAAAAAGAACAAGATGAGGTCATATTCTTCTATATCCTTATAGAAAACAGTAGTTGTTTGCTGGTCAGTTAATAAGACACCTTATTAAATCAATAATTTGGAATGCTAAATAGAACACTGTAGCTTAATTGCAAACGCAAACAGGCAAAGCACAACAAACAATTTGGATTCACTTGACATCGAATTCACAATAATACTGGCAGTTTCAGACAGTTTTCATTACTTGGTGGACTGGACATCATGGATATTTTATTGACACACCCCAGAGACCATACGTGAGAGCCGCATGAAAGCAACGATACATTAATGCTGCCACAACCAGCCCAGCGACTGCAGAATTCCATTCTACAAATGTGCCCAAGATGTACATAACTCCCAATATAAACAGACAGCTGAAATCCATACGTAGGGAGTACATGTAACATCTTGTCTGTCTAGCGGTCCTAGTCTTTTTCACGATCAGTGTTTACCTATTGTTTCAGGCCTGTGTTTCTCTCACTCCCTGCTGCCCTCCATGTGTACCCAGTCTTGTTATTTCCACCTGTCTGCTTAATAATGTCTCATGTGCTGCACCTGTCCCCCCTTGTTGTTACCCAATGGTCTGTCTGGTCCTCGTGTCTCTTTTGTCTTTGTCAGTCAGTGTTCATGTATGTGTTTTGAAGAAACCCATAAACCTGAACCCTCTACTCCTCGTTTTCTTACCTGCTCATACTCTTGGGCTGTCAGTACATGCAAAAATAGTTGAAACAGCTGAAGGTAGTTGTCTCTTACAGAGACACCGAGTCTGTGTATAGTGCCTTGTTCAGAAATTCACACAGTTCATATAGAGTTTCTGTTAAAAGTAATAGTATACAACAATATAACAAGAGTACATTTTTCTAAACAGTTATTTGACTAAATTTTATGAATTAGTAACATTTTATCATTTATATTTACTGTAATATGTAATATGGCCTGCCAAGACATAAGAGGCAACACTCGACTTAAACGGCAGTCAAGAGTCGTATTATGCGTATTACTACCAATAAATTAATTACAATATTTCATAATATGATCAATTATTTTCAATAATAGGGATCCTTGTTTCTGGTATACATAAACAATCACAACCACTTAATATACAAATGTAAATTTATTAATAAAACACTTGTGGGATTATAAAAATAAATCACACTACTAAAACATACTAATAAAAATGCAAAACAACTTCATGTAGAACCATCAAATACAACACCATATGCCAGCGGTGTTTCTAGTTTAATTCCGATGAGGTCTTTTTCTTCTTCGACACAAACTGGAATGAGTTCATGTGACAACTATACTTCCAAGGAAATTAAAGACTTTAATGTCTATGACAAGATATTTGGTCGGGAATCTGAACTGGTCTATTCACCTCAAGTGCACATAATATGATTCTGAAGATATGTTCAATATGTAATGTGAACGTACCTATTAGCAAGATACCGCTGTAACTGTTGATCAGTAAATAAGCATGCACAAGCAAAGAAAGCAAATAGGTAGATTATTATAAATTTAGAACTCATGAAGAAAAAAAAGTATATATTTATTTACTTATATATTTATTTATATATATATAT
>JAODOY010013528.1:0-27618 GCA_025399855.1 Forbesichthys papilliferus | reverse complement strand
CAATAGAACTCTATGGGAGAAGTACCAGAGACATTATATAGAGGAGACAGACCACTTAGAGAGTCCTCAATAGAACTGGAAGAATTCCATATCGACAAAGACTACATACAGTTGGATACACTTTTCTATCCCTATCCCCCAAAGAGCCAATCATCTGCATTATAACGGCAGAACAGTTACCGTATCAAGCCAATCATGTGGTTACACAGTGTAAGCTGTAAATGTAGGGGAGTCACCTAGTCAACTATTTAAACTAACTATAACTTAAAATCACTTTTGACTGGTGATACTACGAGGTATGGCATCATTGTGGCAGACGTTCGCCATCTACTAAACCTGTCTACAGAAAAATCAGGGCATTCCTCTCAATGTCATAACAATGACACAACACTGAGTTTCACAGCAATAAACCAATGTAGCATTATGTTATACTGGATATGTCAGAAGTTCGCTTTGAAGGTTCAGATTCTTATTCCCAGTGAAGTCATCTTCAATGCGGGGAATCGGTCTAACAAAACATGTGTTTCTACGACACTATACGCATGGATCCCCCACTGCAGCTAAAGGCTTGCAAATGAAGCATGGCTCTACCTAAAAAGTGTGGAGGGAATCTGTGTGTGAGGCGGCTTAACCGCGAAAGTGTCCTGAAGCGAACATTCATCGAAGGTACTTCACAGCCTCAGGGCTCTTAATAATTCAGATGTGGCAGAGTCACGAACGGCGGCACAGCCTAGATCTATTTCTGTGAGAGCCGAACCGTGCACGCTCTCCAGGGTCTGTTCTCCAGGCCGGCGTTTCCCCAACCCAGGGCCCCCGGGGGACCCCCTGCCCTGTACGTTGTAGATGTCTCCCTGCTCCAGCACACCTGACTCTAATGAACGGGTCGTTATCAGACTTCTGCAAAGATTGATAACGACCCATTCATTTGAGTCAGGTGGGTTGGAGGGAAATGTTGCTCCAGACAACAGAGCGATGCGACGCTGCCTTAATTTAGCTGAGAACGCCACTCCAAGCTCTGCTTCGGCACAAGCAGAACCCTCGCAGTGCGGAGGTAATGGCAAACGCAGTTCTCTCATTTTGTGGCACCATGTTTTCAACAGAGAAATCAGAATTCATGGCTTTTGAATTAAACAAACAGAAAACTTCCCACTGAGCGTGCAGTGCATAGCTGCGTCCGAGTCTCCGTGGGGTTTCTAGACACACCCAAGCAGAAACAAAGAAGCAGGCACGGTAAACATGATTTTGGAGTAAATGCAGACAAACCATTTCCAGCAGGGGTGGGGGTGATGGAGTTTCTTGACAAGAAAACAAATTGTTCTTTCTGCTCGCGCAACATTTTCTCTTAACAAGGTGGTTCTCGAAATAGAGGCCAGGTCCCCTTAGTCAAGTAAAGTCAATTTTATTTTTAAAACCCTTAATCACATTACAGTCTCAAAGGGCATTTGTGGTCATCAGAGACATTTATGGGACCCAACATGTATTTAAAGATTTTGATTTTGTTTATTATTCTTTTTAACTGTAAAATAAATGTCCATTGAGTCACGCATGTATACAGTAAATATAGTCTCTTCATCAGAACACATGGTTTATACATTGCAGTGCTACAGTCCTAGCAATGGCTGTCATGATGTCATGATAACCTTCTTTTGGGTCACAGAATGACTATTGCAACGAAGACTCAGAAGATGAATTGTTGAACTTTCTATACGTATTTGCACATGCATTACTATGTATTTAAGCATTTGATGGATGCCCTTGTCACTGAACTGTCTCTGTGGATCCTCTAGTAATTCATAAACAGCAGCTTTATAATCATTACTCAATGTAGTGCAACTGATCTATATTCAACAAGGGCGGGCGGCACAGCAGTCTCTGCAGAACAGGATTTTTGGGTTCAGTTCCCAGTTTGGGCACTGGTACCACAGATATTCAGTGTGTGTTCAGAGAGGTCCATCTCTTTAAACACACTGAATATCTTGGGTTCAGTTCCCAGTTTGGGCACTGAACCCAAGATATTCAGCGTGTGTTCAAAAAGGTCCATCTCTTTGAAGGTGGGTTGATTCAATTCCATGGTAAAATGTGCTAATGGCATATGTCAGGTTAATTGGTGGGAATGGGAATTAGTGTTGGATCTCCACACCTCAAATGCTAATATTATAATTAGCTTTATAAATAAGCCTGACTTGTAGGGTGAAACACTTAGTGATATTATAATATGGTACTGCATATTGTGTTGTGATTCTCTATAGATACTATATAGTACGCAAAACCATCCTATTATGTTGAATAAGATTACACTACATGTAATAAACACACACACAATAAAAATATATAAAAATAAGCAGCAAATTTTTAAATTATATTGAAAAATATTTATAAACTTGAGAAACTTAGAGACTTGTAAAGACAACCTGCAGGCATTAACAAGACGTTTGAAATATAATCTAAATTAAAAAGTGGCTTTAAGATCGACAATGCCAATAACACACATTAACAGTAACCTATAGGGTCATAACGGAGAGACACAGGAGACCACTGGCTCGGGGGGGGACTGAAATAGAAGGACTGAAATGTGCTGACTCACCCTTTCCCTGAACTCCTACAGTCCAAATGGACCAAGGTTAAGATGGGTCACCACCTCCTCTTTATTTACAGAAACCTTCAACCCGCCCTTTTCATCTCCTCTCCATCACCCTGCCGCTCCGTACTATATTGCTTCTCCTCTATTGTTTTTCATTTCATTCCCAGCCAAAGATTTCTTCCTCTCTGTCAACTTTATCGGTTATTATTTTTTTTCCTTTCTTCCGCCTCGTCCACCCCCCGTCTAGACGTGCGTCTGTGAGATCAGTCTTATCCCTCCGGGGAGGGAAAAACCGAGGGCCATTCTTTGGCTCGCGTGCGACGGTGTCGATCAGAACCCCCGAGATCTCCGCAGGGGACAGTATAGCCGGAGCTCTAGAGCTAATCCAGCCAGGGGCCTTCCTCTCATCCACGTATGGTGTTTAACAGCAGAGAGATCCCATTAGTGTTTTTAATGTCGTGCTTCACTGCCAAAGACCACTGGGCACAATGTCAACAGATATAAATCCCTTTTCTTAAGATATTCCCCTGTGTGCCAGGAGTCATTGGTGTGTGCATTATTAGTATGGTGTTTATGTTAGTTACTCTTATTTGTTACTTGAACTTCAAAATAATCTTGGGAAATAACAGCAGTATATCTGATTGTGATTGTGTGTATCTTGATTGTTCTCCAACAAGACCAATATTATATTAACCCACAGTCTCTAAATACAACCCAGGTTTTGGTTGGCTATCAAGCTTAAAGCTAGAATTGAAAAATGTTAGTTGATGCTAAACTACGCTACTCCTGGGCTGTTAAAGGATGTTGTGTGAACCAGGATCAGTGCTAACACCCCTGTAAAGAGAGTTCTGATGAGATATTTTACACAAACCGACAAAAACAGATCACATGTACTTGTTAATTATTACAGTTAGTACATCGACATTTATTCTGACTGTCATATTTCATAGCAATAACTCATTTAACATTAGAAATGCATTGTGATAAGCATATTTTCCATTAGATGAACTGACTATGTATCAAAGTAATTGTTAGGAAAGAGGTCTATTATTATAAGTGACATCAGTCATCAGTTACTACCACAGGGAGTTGTTTCGTTTAACTTCGAACACTGACTGAGATTAATAGTATTTAATATTATTTGCAATCTCTGTTTTCAAAGCATTGTGCTTTGAAAAAACCCTACTTTTAAAACCTAGTCTAGTCCCCAATAGTGTAAGCAATTACAGGATGGTCTCAAAGCTCCCTTTCATGCTATTCCTAGAAACAAATTGTATCACAACAGATTACTTATCACATGCCCCTTACCAAGCTATTTTAATCATTCCTATCCAGATTTCGGAGCGCTCCACTCTACTGAGACTTTACTCATGAAAGCGGTAAATTATCTCAAATTCATCTGTAGTATTATTACTAAGAAGTCAGCTTTTGATTTCAGTAACTACAACACGCTTCTTTATAGCGTTGAGAACTACACTGATGCTATCTCAGCAGGTTAGCGAGGATGTATCATGCAGTTCATGGTAATAATATAGGGTTTGGGTTAGGGATCTGTCTGTATATTCTACTGTTGGATATAATATGTGCACGTGACATTAGCTTTACACTGTCATGTTACAGCAACAACACCCTGCTCTACATGCCATGCCATACAGCTAAGTTAAATCCATGAATAAGTCATCACTGATCCCAGATTTATATTTTCTACTCACAAACTGACAAAACGGTGACGTAAGAAAGAGACACTTGCTCAAGCATGCAACTCTGAATTTCTACATCTGTTAATCTCACTCAGATTATGTGAGAATACTTTGTAGAGGTCGTTTGTTCCCACGTGGAATGTGGACCTGTGCTGCCTTTACAGTAATAACACTGTGTTAAAGGACTTCAATTATAAATAAATAACGAATACAGTTCCACTGCTGGATGTGTACAGGACGTGACGGCAGGTGAGAACTCACAAGGAAGAGCCAGCTCAGACGTCACAGGTCAGGTGAGACAGGAAATGACATCACGCTGTTGTGACAGCAGCTAAAAAAATCTAAGACCAAGGTTATAATCGTAAACGAAAACGAACGAAATAACGAAAACTAGGTGGGGGAAAACATTGTCGTTAGTTGAAATAAAAATAAAAACAAGGCATAACAAAAAAAACATAAGTAACTAAATCTGTATTGTCTGGTTGCAAAACTAACTAAAATAAAATACAATTATAGAGTAAATGTCCGATGTTTTCGTCTTTATAAAATTGGATGATATTTTTATTACACAATACTTTTTCTGACCTTGACACATAACCCATACTAAAACAAAACTAAAACAAGCATTTTAAACAAATAGAACTAAACTAGCAAACCCACTTAAAAACAAAAGTCAAAACGAAATAAAAATAAAAACTAATGAAAAATACAAAACTATAATAACTGCCTAAGACACGGCCAGGCCACTGAAGACCACTGCGTACATCAGGCTACAGATGCTCCACAGCTGGAGACTGTCTCCGTGTACCCGATGTGATTCAGCAGCGTGTGCTAACGGCGTGGAGCACTGAGGCAGGTGAGCGCTGACTGATTTAGCAGGGACTTCCACAGACTCCGTGGGCTTGGGCGGCCTTGTCGGTACCAATCGGATCAGTGGGAGGGCCGTACAGCCGTGGGAATTAGTCTCCCAGAGCCAGCCTTTACTTGGGTAAAGTCTGGGACACATCGCTGGTTAACCGTATCAAGATCCGCCTACTTGACAGAGGATTTTGATTGACAACCAACTACTACGACAACCAACTACGTAACTTCAATAATGTCAGACGTTAAATTTACGCAAATGAATTTCGCAGGTCTGGTAAATCTGTTAGATTAAAAGGCTACTGTTACTACTTAAGATACATTTTAAATGTTAAGTTATAGGAAACAATGCGGTGCACTAGCGTCTCACCGGAATTACGACTACAGACTTGTGAGTGACAGTGTCAACAGCCAATGGAAATCGACTTCCTCACATCCGGAGAGTGCTGTTGATCTTATAAAGGTATGTATCAGACGTTCAGCACAGAGTTGCAGGCCGAATAAAACAACACAACAACAAACAGATCTGTTTGGATCTGTTCCCATGTAACAGGCCCTAAGGGCCCCCTGCCCCCCTCACTGGGTCCCTACTCTTCAATCTGCCCCGTATGGCTCCAGGTGTTGGTGGCACGTCCCTCGCTTTGATCTCCCCCCCCCCCCCCCCCAGACTTCCGCCCCTGCGGGTGTGTTCCAACATGTCGGGCCCTCTCAGGGTCCCTCTCCCTCCCTCCCTCCCTCCCTCCCCAGCTTCAGAACACCCCCTGCCTGCCACCTTGAACATCTCCCTCCCCACCTCCTACGATTAACCACCTTGACGCAGCCTTCAGAAGCTGGAGAAGATGTTGCACTGGGAGCTGTTGTGTGACTGGGGTGTGTGTGTGTGTGTGTGTGTGCGCGCGTGTGTGTGCACGTGTGCGTGAGGGGACAGTATTTGCTGCTAAACTTCAGTGTAATTATGCTAACGACTTAACATCAGCACTCTGTCATCATCGGACATGAAGGGTTAGGACTTGTCTTCATGTTCGGTACTACTGTACTAGTAACGCACGGCATGGGTTTCTTTACAGCAGTGCATAGCATTGTAATTCAGTTTAAAGTTGAAGAAGTTGCACTTAAAGCGCGCAGTTAAAGGTGTAGTCATCGATGCTGGAGAAAGACTGTAGACACTCGATCAAAGCAAACACACAGGTAGCAGGTAGTTAGCAGACGACAAGGAGGTATTCACTGAATTTCACAAAAAGGTGCATTAGTGTATAATCACATAGACTCTACCTTTATGCTCAGAGACAGCTTCACGAAGGCTTTCCTGTGGTAAACGTTTGTTTTATACAAGTAGCATATATACAAATACAGTACAGATCTCTGGGGGGGGGGGGGGGACATTAAGAGACCACAAGTAGCATATATACAAATACAGTACAGAGATCTGGGGGGGGGGACATTAAGAGACCACTGCACATTTGTTACATGTACAAATGTAAACACAGCAAACCAGAGAAAGTGATGCAGTGGCGTCCTCATATCTCCCACAGCTGTAGGTTTGATACGGATATCGTTCTCGTAGGCTACTGGTGCACAGTGTGGTAGCGTCAGGTCCTGCTGTCTGCCGTGACACCTGCATTTCCTCCTCGGGGATCAATAACCTGCTATCTTATCTCACAATATATCCACGCTATGCAGGAACATTCAGACACTCTTTGTGGTGGCAGCTTCCACGTCTACAATCAATGTAGACTCTGTTACAGGGCACTGCAGATTGAGCCACAGTCACAGGAGTGTCGACACTGAGCAGCACGTTTGACTTTTAGAATCACCAACACTGCAATCGCAAAGACAGGCTTGCAGCCGGTTCAACAAGGCAGTAGTAGCAATAGGAAAGTACTATCAGGGTGGGAGCGTGTCTTTTTAAGCCGTTGATGCCAAAACGAGCGACGTTTCTTGTCGAGATGGGTACAATACTGAAGGAGAAGAAAGCTCCTCGCCGGAGGCAGACACAGCAACGTAGAGCACAGGCCGGCCTGCTCAAGACACAACCTTCCTCCGCACACGCATTAAATACGGCCGTAACCTCGCGGGCAGGGGACAGCGGGAGACACAGAGCTCCGCGGGAGAGCAGGAGAGCCGTTCGTCCGGAGCCTCCTCGTGCCCATTATCATTCACAAAGTCAGCAACTGGCATGCATTATTGATGAGGCTCATCCTCTCAGCTACATTTCAAACAGTGAATGCGCTACAATCCCCACTGATAATACCTAAGCCATCTAACCTCTCTCCCGCCCCCTCTTCATCTCTCTCTCCCCCCTCTTCCTCTCTCTCTCCCCCCTCTCTCTCTCTCTCCCCCTATCCCCGCAGACCTTCAGAAGTTATAAGTTGATAATGTCCCCTGTGAATAATACATGAGCAAAGAAACCGTCAGGCTTTGCGGAAGTGCTCAACATCCCTAATTTGCACGGGTCGGCACGCACGGACGCCCGGCAAATTTCTAGCCGTGAAGTGTGTGTGTGTGTGTGTGGGGGGGGGGGGGGGGGGGTTGGTGGGATAACGCGATGAGATGTGTGACGGTTGTACCTACCGCATGCAGTGTTCCGCGATGCACACACGCTCCTGATGTTGGGATGGAAGAGGAGGTGGAGAGAGAGAGAGAGAGAGAGGTCATTAGCATTTAAGTGTTGTCATGATCACACGCTAGTATTTATGAAATTAAACTGTCATTTGTCCGGGATTATGTAAATTGTTCCCAGTCTATTGCCACTGTGGAAGTTTGGCCTGGGAAGGACAGGGAAAAACTCCCTAAGAGACAACCGTGTGTCAGTGATCTGCAAGATTTCGTTACTGGGCCGGCAACCGTGGTTTAGTTCAACTCCAGAACCGGAAAGCAGCCAACACAAAACCTTGTTGAATTATGTCAGTCGGATTCCAGGGGTAAATAAGGCCCTGGTAGAGAGCCATGCCTGTGTCCTCTAAATGCCCACAGGTGCAAATAACGTAAGACTGCTTTGAATGAAAACAACAGCATGACATGTCTTAGTGTAATTTGAAGCGTGGATTTTAAGAATTCGAATAATGCAACACAGAGACTTCTGTCTGAGACAGTGTGGGTTTTGCTGAGGAAAAGGAGTAACGTGATATTCATCTTGGGAACGCTGAATTACAGGTACACACATTTAGCACAATGGACCAAATGGGAATACATGGCTAGGGTTGCAACACAACTACCTAACTAGTCTGTGCTCATCTCATGCCAGCTCATGAATGAGCATTTGCTCACCTCTAAAGGTGAGATCTGGCTATGTAACGTTGTCATGCTCTAGGTTGCAGATAGCCCATAGATGAGTTCTTGCTTCGTTTTGGCTGTGATGTGCAATCCAACCAGAAACGCTTTATCAACAGCCAAGCTACAACAACCTTGATCAGGGCTGTGTAAGAGATGGTGAATGGATAGCACTCACCCAGTGTGTTCAAGTGTTCAACATTTAATTAACAAGTTTCACTGTGGTTCTTATACACACATCCAAAATAAAACATAAATCACTTTGACCCCCACATGTTGTTACACATGTTGTGGATTCAGATACTGAATAGTGAATTCCTGTTTCTCAAGGCAATAACATGGTTAAATTCTAGGTTAACCAGATTAGTCATATTTGGCATTAAGATATATTCACTATATATCAATTATTCGAGAAATGCCCAGAAAAGTTCAAACGCAACTGATCTATCAACTATTATTGATTATTGTTAATTGTGCTTTAACATTAATATATAGACAATACTTTACATTGATTGCATGTTGTTTACTTTTAGGCCTGTTTCAGCTTAGCTTTAACAGGGCATCGACTATCACTTCAAATATGGAAATAATAAAAATATCTGGTCAGTAGGAAATAGCGACATGCACAACTGCTTATAGGGACTAATACCAACCATGTATTCCGACACCGGTGCGGACAGTGAGGATCGCAGCCAGTGCAACACATATCCACCGAATAACCATGATTACAGCAGTACAGCATTAAATCCAACACGGGGTTAACGCGATGAGTCTCTAGCGCGAATCAAAGCAGGTCTCTCTCAATCTCATCATTGATTCCCGCAGACAATCACGCCGGGAGTAGAAAAAAAGTGATAGAAAGGGAGGTAAAGAAATAGTTTGATCCGGAGGGGGTTCGCAGTTGTGAAGAAGCGCACCGTCCGTCCGTCCGACGCGTTGCGGTGTGGAGGAATGCGGTGCAAAGTGCTTTCTGCACGGCCAAAGTTCCCGGAGCGAGTGCACCTGTGATACTCAAGACAAGTAGGCTAGATTTTAAACCCATTCACGCATGACGACAAGAAATCCTTCTACGAAAGCGTGTAATTATACTCAAACTACCAATCACTTCTTTTCCCTTATAGCTCTCTCGTTCTCTCTCTCCGGAATGGTTGCGGAGCTCTCTCGTCCTCGGCCCCCCTACACTAAGGGGACGCCCCCCTCCCATTCCCGGGCAACACTCAGTTCCACTTCCAATTCACACGTCGGGTGAATCTGAAGACATGCACCGTAAATCAACGCACGCAATTATTGGATTTTTCCCTTTGAGTTCTACGTAGACGGCTAACACGTGGAAATCTAAATCGTCCACGTAGCCAGGTAGCCTATACCCTTTTCCTCAGTGTATCCTACACGGATGGCATATTTCTTTATGCCACACAGAAATAAAGTATATTGTTAATTCGTCAGTATTAATTAGGTATATGTAATTGGTTCATTGCTCTTATCGGTGCGGGCACGCAGAGCAGACAGCCGTCCGGCACCCGAGATTCCTCGGTGTCACGTGGTGGCAACCTGATCTCGGGTGCCTTTGTGCGCTGGAGCGAACACAACACATCCTCTAAAATAAGAATGGATCTTTTACAGATCCTCCAGGCACCTTTAAATAACCTGCCGCCACCGCGTAGACTGTACGGCCCGGAGGACTGAATGTCGCTCACTTTATAGTTAACCTGTCCTACTTTTTTAGCCTGGATCTGCAGAGGTCATTAGACGATCGAAAAAGGCCTAAATAAAAAAAGGTGTATCAAGAGCAGGTGGAGGTAGACTATATCCAAAAGCAAGTAGCCTGCGATTTCGTGCAGATTCTAATTAGCATCTAGGAACCTTTACCCCGTCAGCCTCCCACTGAGCAAGACATTTAAATATGCTGCAGCCTGCCTGTGAAAACGAACAAGAATAAACTAAAACAACCACAAAGTAAATTACCTCACACCACAAAGAGGGATACAGCTATGGCCTACGTGTGAATGATCTTTAGCAAAGCTTTGCGCTGTTTTCTTTTCATTTTATAAAGAAGCCACTACAAATAGATGGCTGTTGGCAACTGGAAGCTGGAACCATATTGGAGCCCACAAACTACTAGGCTATAATGTTGATGCGCCCCAGGTTTCGGAGATACGCATACAATAAAGAGATAGGGATCTTGAGGATATCATGGTAGCTGTGGCGTGGTCACGTCTAGGCCAACTGGCAAAGGACGCTTAAAAAAAAAAAGTATATGTATAAACAAGTATATAAGCCTATAAATCAGCAAGCGGATTATTTCGTACTATAGAGCAAGCTACTTGCGAAAGTCAATACTGCCACCTGGTGTTCATAAGAATGCTCCACTCTGCAGGCTCCCCAAGACTGAATACCAGCGAGGTTTAGACAACTCCCAGCGTTTTGTGGTAAATAACTGACCATTTGTCTCCCAGGTTCAGTAACAAGCACTGAACATTTGTTTGGCAATTTTGTTCTACTTGTAAAACCCAGACAGCATATTAAGTATGCCGTCTAATTAATCTGTATATTTAAAATGCAATTACAATAACAATTATGTAGGTCAACACAACTTGGGCCAATATTTTATTTAACACATACGTTATATACAAGACGACATTTTAAAAATGAACCAGTCAGTCTTTCTCCTCGGGTGGGGGTGGCAGAGCATCTTTGCTGTTAAACCAGAGAGGTTCACTGGTGTGGCTGGCAATAATGGCTCTCTCTATGAAATGTCCTGCATTGGTATAGTGGTGATGGGGAGAGGAGGGGGGGGGATGAGAGAGAGAGAGAGAGAGGGAGAGAGAGATATCAGCAACATCCATATCACAGAGCAATCTTCACAGAGAAGCCCTTGTCCAATCACCACAATATGAACGCTTAATGTTTCAACTGAGCACTAAGCTAGTACAAAACATTCACACAAAAGATTTCTCTGATTTTATAGTCAAAATTGATCTAATATATTAAGACATTTTCATCACCAGCTGTAAAACTTCACATAAATCAAGGTGAAAACAAATGACTAAAATAGTTTGTGTTCCACACAAACCCATTCGTTATAAACAAGGACGTCAAAGATAAAACTGGTAGTGAGTCATTATGGCCACAAGAGGGCAAGGTGAGCTAAAATAGGTCACAGTGAAACACTGCATTCAAACAAAATAGTGGCGTCTGGTTTGTTTCTGAAACACTAACTGGTTAAATTAACATTCTTGACAGAAGCAGAAGCTACACATTACAGCCCCCCCCCCCAAGAGCCCAATAACCTCTCTCCAACTGTATGGATTCTTTCATTAGAGTTAGTTCATATACATGTTATTTCAAGTTATATCCCAGGTGTATGTGTCAATTTCCAAGCTAGGAAACTATCAATGTAGCCCAAATACTGTACTACCATGGGTCCTTATGGTGGGCATGGACATTAAGCAATATATTCACTAGAGAGGCCGACCAGTCCTCCACTACCGTCCAAATCACATTTAATTCCCATCCAATTTCCTCCCAGATGTAACGTTTGCCCCAGCGACGTGACCTCATATTGCTGTTAAACATTTATGACCAACTCACATAACCTCTCCTCAGAATGTTCCATTTCTGAGCACAATGCACATCTAACACAGAGCATAATACACCCACACATCTAACACTGAGCTAAAGGGGTTAAGATGGGAAGTTATGCTCCGGCGTCGTAGCTACGAGGACCTTATTGCGTAGGGTCCCCGTAGCCACGTACGCTAAGATGTAGCCTACATCGTACCCTACGCCTGACGCGCACCTCTCAAAACGTTTTTACTACACGTCCGTCGATTCGACGCAGCCTACAACAGTCTTGTGAATGCAAGCCTGTATGCCGGAGTGCCTTGGAATTAGGGATCTTTATAACACACATGCACAGACTGTCTCCCTTTAACAATCCTGGTATTATTAGATTTGTTGGAAAGAAACATTGTTATATGCCTTGCTTGTAGGGCTGTGTATTGGCAAGAATCTGGCACGCATCACGATACAGGAGCCATGATTCGATATATTGCAATACTGTAATATACAATACTGTATATTGCAATACTGCAAGCAAAGCGATATCTAACTTGTGGAAAACTGTCATAGTAATGCCAATGTGTGGCGCCGCTCTAACAAATAACACAATGTACACTTGCTCAAAGACTGCAGATGGAAATTAGCTTTAAGATTAATCTGGTAACACGTATCCTGTCTCTCTTTTGAGGTTAATATAATTTGCACATGATCCCTTTTACAAATAAATTGAGTGAACTTTTTAAAAAGTATTATTAAATCAATAGTGATTTAGAGAATAGATACAGTGGGAACCATAGGTGGAGCCATAATGGGGTCAGGTGGAGCCCTAATAAAGGTCACGTGGAGCCATAATAAAGGTCATGTGGAGCCCTAATAAAAGGTAATGTGGAGCCCTAATAAAGGTCATGTGGAGCCCTAATAAAGGTCAGGTAAAACACCATAATAGAGTACAGGTGGATGACGTACCGTAGCTGGCAGGCCGGTTGGAGCACACGTCCACCAGGAAAGTCTGCAAGTTGGCGAAGATGTGTTCCCTGGGCATGTCCAGCTGAATGGGGGGGGCAAAACAGTCAAAATTAACAGCAGAATTAATGTGTCTCATCACAGTTTAATGTTCAGGCATATTATTTAGTTTACACATCCATTTGTTTTTACACGTATTAGGGTGCAGTTACTCTTTAATGCTGCAGATGGCTAAATGGAGCTTCATTTGGAATATGAACTATAACGTTATATAAATCAACTAGCTCTGCCAAAGTGTGCTAGGTTTAGGGTGTTACAACTGCAATAGCACATCTGACCTCTAGATGGCAGTAACCCCACATTCCCCAAGGGTAGCAATAAAGCCAAATGTTTTTGCCCGTCTCAAAACAAATTTTGCCGTCCTGCTCTCATCCACTAACATAACGGGATATCAACGTTGTGTGCAGTTTGAACGCAGCATTACTCAGAAGAACAGGCTAGCTAACATAAGGGACATCAACGCTGTGTGCAATGTGAACGCAGCATTACTCAGAAGAACAGGCTAGCTAACATAACATCAACGTTGTGTGCAATGTGAACGCAGCATTACTCAGAAGAACAGGCTAGCTAACATAACGGGACATGAACGCTGTGTGCAGTGTGAACGCAGCGTTACTCAGAAGAACAGGCTAGCTAACATAACTGGACATCAACGTACCGTGGCGATCTGGGTCCTGACGTAGCACTCGTTCTCTACGTTGTACTGGTGGCCCATCCTGAACAAAGCCAGCATCTTGGGAATGTTGATGCCTACCGACCCTGGGAGACGTGCACAGGAAAACACAGTCAGCACAAGGCCAGCGCCCCCTAGTGGCGACATTCAATGTCATTGAAAGAGAAACGATAATGGTAAAATGATAAATAGAACCATGTTCTAAACCTTGGCATCGACATGCGTCTGACTCCGCTGGGGGGCATTGAGCTTTAACATCTTTCATTAAAGACACATGGGTCTGTAACCTTAGTTTCTCTAACAACAAGGTACTGAGCAGGTCGCTAGAATGAGTTTGTTTCCATTACAAGCAATAGAAGTTGTACAGTGTCTGGAGTCTATCGCTTTACAACAGCAACAGTTTCAAACATTTATGAACCAAACTATTTATAAATATTAAAACCACTTCCCCATTTTATTTCATTTTAATCTGAGGACAATCAGCCTGAACCACTATATTCTTTCACGTGGAAGTTGAACAGGTGCAAGACGTCTAACATGTTATTTCCTGTGCCGTTCCTAGCAGTGGTAGCAACAGGCATAGTAAGGGTTTTTAACTGGCCGGTTAACCATTCGGGGTGCTAAAGGTCTATTCAGGAATCTGTGTGCATTGCATCATGCAGGAGGAAGCACGGTGTAGACAACATTAATCATTGTTTTGAAAGAGATTTAGGTAAATAGTCACTGATTTGATATTTTAATGCAACACAGATTGCATGTTGTAATAGGTTATTATGGATTCAGTCAAGCACATTCCGTAAAGTGTGACCGCTGAACATTTTATAGGTAATTCTGACACAGCATTTCTCAGCATTACTTAAACGTGTGTGCCCTCTTGTGGTCAATTGAATAACATCTCATGAGGAACGTTCAAAGGGAACATGTGCTTCATCTCTCAGATGAAGGTACGAGCCCTCCACTGTTAGTGAGCAGGACGTGGACCAGACACACGTCTCCTGACCTACCTCTCTTGCTCTTGGGGAACTTCTTCCGGAGCTTGTTCTTCAGCGGCAGCAGCTTGGGGAGCATGTCGGGGACGGCAACGTAGAAGTCTGCAGTCACCTCGTCTTCCATGATCTGGGAAACCGCGGCGGCCACAGGGACAGACGCACATCGGACAGTCAGCATCCACACTCTGAGGCCCCGATCACACCGAGCGCTAGAAACACGCGTCTCGGTATGATCGGGGCCTAAATCAAATGTCACATTCCCTGATTTTTCCCTGACTTTTCACTGACTAAATGTCGGAATTTCCATGTCCCGTGTTGAACGGTGAAAAAATGTCAAGATTTGCTGAGAATCTGAATCTGAAAATGTAGGATAATATCACGCCCAGTAAGTGACGAATGACAACTGAATTGTAAACCTGATGCAAACTAAATGCCCTAATATTGTATGTTTCAAAAAATAAATGAATTACTTTCCATGTCTGGAAAACATAAAATTCCATGATATTCGAAAATTCAATGCCTATTACTGTATATTTAATTGTAAAATACTGTATCTACATATTGTTGTCATTAGTGCATGCACGGTAATTATGAATATTTAAACAAAAAAGGTCCCTTGTTGAAATGTGTAAATGATGTATGGCCAAGACCCATAGTGATCCGCAGTGACTTAATTATCATTTAAAAACAAAACAGAACTAGCTTTAGCTTAAAAAATGAAAAATCAATAGTTCTAGTGTTGAATATCTGGATCCTTATTTTACAGTAAACGAAGAAGCTACATAATCGAGGGTTTACGGTAATACAAATGGTATTTCTTAACCCTAACAAAACCAAAAAAAGGCCCAACTTTGTCCAACTCACCTTCTCTATGAGCTCTACCCCTCCAACACAAAGAGCTCCATTCTCCTGGGCTATCCTGACCTCATCTGGATTCTGCACAGAGGAGTGCAGAGATGTTACTTATTCTGGTCAATGCACTGCAGCCTCCAGCCAGGGTCATTTGTAAACACATGGTAACCCACACAACCAACCCAGTCCCTCCCTGTGCACGCTGCCTGCCAAGAATCTAAGGACGATTCGTTTGTACGGCTGATAAATGCAGCCGTTACCTTTGGTAGAGGGAAGTGTGCTGTTTCCTCCACTGGGAGATACGCAGTAAGAGAAGAGAGATAAAAGACTAGATCACCAAGATTAAAAGCACCATCTTTAAATCAAAAGCTACTGGTTACAAACATAATTCAACATCTCTTTAATAATTCAACATCTCTTCATCATCATATGAGGAAGTGCTTTGGAGATTTCAAGAGTTGGATGGCTATCAAACCAAATGAAATGATCCAACATTTTGTCTGGCTAGTGATAGTGTAGACCAGAGCGGTCTACAGCATTTTTCAAGCTAAGGACCCCTTGGCTGTTAAAAACACGGCACAGGGACCCCTTATATAATATTACAGTAACTAGTTACTGTTATCTTGTTACTTTTTTCAGTAACTAGTAGTAACTATTTTTTTCCCCCAAAACAGCAATAATATTACAATTACTAATTTAAGTAATTAAATAATGCTGCATTATTGCATTACAAGAACCATATTTCTGGTCCTAACAAACTTATGGTAGACTAATTGAGCCAACCTGTCAATCATCTGGTTTGAGAGGCTGCCATGTTTTCACTTTGGCTGATTGTTGACTCCCAAGGTTCATTATTGTTTCAATAAAGCTGGCTACACAGGTTGTCATTTACTCTGAAGAGGCGAGCGAGACAGGGTAGTGATTGTAAAAGTAATGTAACTAATTACTTTTAATACCCAAAAATAAGTAATGTTATTTTTTGAAGGAGTAAAAAGTAACTACTAGTAATGTATTATAATCACAGAGAAACTTGCCCAACACTGTTTAAAAGTAGCCTACTTTGCAATAGCCTACTGTATACAATGCTATCCATTAATATATTTATAGCTAGGTTGTATATGTACCTCTGAGGACCCCCCGTTGAAGACTACACTGCACTATATCCCACATATTTGCATGTAAAACCACTGTGATGACGTGTGACTCATGTTAGAATACAACTGCACTGTAAATCACACTCTGCCAGTTGCACACATCCCCTTTCTGCCATGCAGTGTGGTATTCACAGCACTGTCAATGTAATATCGGCTAGCTTACTGCAACATTAGCCAAAAGTATTTGAGACACATATTGTATTGTGAGATGCACACAACACACACACACACCTATTAGAACCAAACAAACCTCTTAGGCTAGAGCAAGCACTCAAACGTTTGATCAATATCTGAAAATAACTATGAGCTATGAAATTATTGGTTACCTCTGTGAAAACCACAATTGTGTTAGACTCTTTCTTGAAGGGGTGTGGAAAGTGCACAATGCTGACAAATGTGTCCACCGTTTTCTGCAAGAGAACAGATTCACATTACTAATCAACATGCTAAATGAATGAACAGACTCAGTATGACAACATCACATCCACCATGTTGGCTACGGCGCTCATTCCCAGTAAGTCTTTTAATCAAGAATTAAATGTATTCCGCACACAGTTTTATTTTTCATTTCCCAGAGCGCGCTCCTAATTCATTGTGCATTGAAACATGGGTTCTGCACACTAAGCAATAGAGATGTGCCAACTTGGTCTATAGGGATGCATCCCCTCATAAAACTTGAGTGTAAAAACAGTCCCCCAGCCAAGAGTGTGAAACCAATAAACAAATAGCTGTAATATACGGTTTATGTTTCTGTGGGTGTGAAACTTAAAGGTGGATTAAGTAATGCCGGAGAAAGATTGTAGATGTTTAACTCGATCAAACTCCTCCCCCATGGCATGCACGCTCAGAAGCTCCGCCCCCCAAATTGAACACACATCGCGAAGGCTGGGATAGTGGTTTGCGGCGTGGTCTGCCGTCGCGGAGGACGACATTCTCCATCCTGCACTCGTCCGCTAACATGACATCTGGTTTGTTCCATGTGAACGCAGTATTAGCCCTCAAGCCCTGAACCCTCACAGACTTCAGTTACTGAGTGTCCGACGCAATGGATCAAAATGCTATGAATAGCATTGGTCCTAATGCGACATAAGACCAATGGACAAACATGTTTAGGGGCAATAACCGCTCATGCATTACCCAAGCATTTCCCTTCAAGACTAAATAGGTTTTTGCAAATAATCAATTTATTATTATTATTGTCAAAACAGCATAATTAAGCAGCAATGCACAGATATGTTTGATGAATTGGCTAATCAAAGTGTGCAAAATAAAATGCACATGCAAAGCGCGTTCTCATCAAGTCCGTGATGAGGCCTTATTAGGGCTGTCACAGGTGAAGTGCTTGAGGGTACTCAACTTCTCAAGCAGTTCTCAATCCATTTATGCCCCCTTACTGTAGGTCTGCGTTTATGCAGACTTTGCCTAAGGGAACAATGACCTACAGATAATTTGTTGGGATGTGATACAGAGGGCCAGTGTTATGTCTCTACTGGTTTGCAAGCTAACTGGTTTCCTTTTTCGTGCATGTGGTGTGCGCTCAATTTTTGTAAACCAACCAAAACAATATTCCACAAAGTTTTCCATCATTACTACATTTGCAAATATTGATGGGTATTACATTACAGCACTCTACAACTCAGAACTATTTTAAAAGGAGTCGTACCAGATTCAGCCAAATTACTTAAAACTAGAATAATATATCTCAAATAGGGTAACGTGTCTACTAAGCCATGGGAGAATTCTAAATAATACTGAAATTCTTATATAAATGAATTGCATCATTATTAAATTTTTGGTTGTTTTAAAGCAACTGGTTACATTTCCAGCAAGGATGCCACAAAAACGTTATACAAACATTTGATAAGGTTTCCATAGCAAAATTGCAATGGAAACCGGATGAAGGCCCAGGAAGGTTATACTTCTATACTATTTCTGAGGACGAGTGCTCGCTGTTTATGTCCCGCAGATCTAGCCAATGGGCTTTGAGACGGCCCTCAACCGATTTAGTGGGAACGCGCACCAAGTCTGTGAGGGCGGACATTGAGATTGGGTCAAAGACTTCGCGGGCCCACCTCCCAAATAGCCATGCATGTTTTCAGGCCGCAACAAGCTGTTCAGTATGTGTGTACACACTGCCATCTACTGGCCTGGCATACATACTACAGCATTTTCACTCACTATCGCATGAATCAAAGCATCATCATGTGGACATTGTCTTAGTTCTGACTACACGCATCATAAAAGGCCTACACCCTTGTTGCTGCCTTGCCTTCTTCTCCAGCTTCATGTCGAGCTTCAAATCAATGTAGACAGGCTGGTCGTGGGCAGTGAAGTCCAACACCTGGAAGGTCTTCAGCGCGTCAATGGCCGACATGGAGTCGTAGACCGGCCGGGGATAGCACTTATTGAGGTAGACGTCGTCCACGGGGGCCCACGCCGTCTTCCCGTAGGGCTTGTGTCTGTTCGTATTGTCGATGACCCTTTTCTCTTTCTTCACCTCCTTCTCCACAACCTCCTTCTTCCCAAACTTCTTCACTGCCCTGTCAAGAGAAAAGGCTCTTTTTTAACGCCCTTCAAAATAAAAAGGTGAAGGTCACACACTCAGCACGCTGTCAAGAGAAAAGGTTCCTTTTCAACGCCCTTCAAAACAAAAAGGTGAAGGTCACACACTCAGCACGCTGTCAAGAGAAAAGACTCCTTTGTAACGCCCTTCAAAACAAAAAGGTGAAGGTCACACACTCAGCACGCTGTCAAGAGAAAAGGCTCCTTTGTAACGCCCTTCAAAACAAAAAGGTGAAGGTCACACACTCAGCACGCTGTCAAGAGAAAAGGTTCCTTTGTAACGCCCTTCAAAACAAAAAGGTGAAGGTCACACACTCAGCACGATGTCAAGAGAAAAGACTCCTTTTTAACGCCCTTCAAAACAAAAAGGTGAAGGTCACACACTCAGCACGCTGTAACACCAGCAATCAGACACTCACACTCTTAAAGCCACATTAGTTCATATATTTCACATTCACACACACACAATTGTAGGTTTGAATTGCTTCTCAAATGTCCCCCACAACTCAGTGTGTGTGTGTAATATTTATATTATAGTTTAATGGAAAGAACAAAAAATAAAACATCGGACTCACTTGACGGCAGCAAACGTCCTCACAGGAGTCAGTAGCGGTGCATTGTGTGAGATGCTTGAGGACGTTCCCCTGTTTAGCAGCTGTCCTTGGCACCCTGCAAAGACTGGGTATGGAGAGATACAGTAGCAAGTAGCTAGCTAGAGAAGTAGGCCGCAGACGTGTGACTCAAGTGGCAAAAAACACCAGCAGACATGTTGATCGGCCAAGAATCAAAAAGGCAGGAAAATGTATGGAGTGCACGCACGCATCCACGCCACGCACAGAATACCACCAGGGCCTCGTCACAAGATAGGCTACATTATGTTTTTGTGAGGGAGCTTAGACGAAAACTACCCGTTTTCTACTCTGAACGTTTACTGCCATTTACCATGAAATGCATCATTCTGGTTCACCTTCAAATGGACATGTTCTAATATACAACAGGTCCACTCAAATCCTCTCAAAAAACATATCGGATAGGCTTTTGACCTGTGATCTGAGAGTCCTGGATGGTGAAGAAAGGGCAAGTGATTATTGGAGACAAGACATCACATCACAGCCACTATGACCAGTTGCCATCGCGCAGACGGTTTATGGTGTCATCCTACGAGCCAGTCGGCTTGCAGATTATTTGTGCCTGCTACCAGTACTGCATTACTGAACAAACTGGGAAACCAAAAGTTACCTAACCTCTGTGTGAGAGGATAGATGTTGCTCCTAATGGGAATATTATACGGTGAACTTTGACTGTTTACGGCGTTCATGATTGTCTGTGCTACTGTTGATTGCTTTTAATGTGAATTGTGTCTGCCTGACGATTACTGTATGGCACATGATTAAGTATCGATACATCTATATCTACAACGTGACGTCAAACTGCCTCCCAGCAAGCACTCCTCAGTGACAGTCAATAAAATAACAAGTTGTGTTGGTCTGATAACAACTTGTGTCATTTTATATCAAGTGTAAGAAAGAGAACGAAAGAAATGAATAAACCAGCATCCACGGGTGCCGTATCGTACCTACGAGTAGCTGAGATGGTGCATTGTTTAGTTGCGTCTGTAGTAGTTACCGATGGGATTACACATGAACACATAACATAAACCAGAAAAGATGATGATTTGACCTTGGCGTTATTAAAATAACAAATGTTGTGGAACTGACCTTTCAAAACATTCCTCGTGCAAGATGCCATGTCTGCAAATTACCGCTGTGGGCCCGTGTGGAAACAACGACAGGAGAACAAAAGGTTCCGCCTACAAACTACGACTAATTCTGACATCAAACGATAAATAATATTAGCGAGGGTATTAAATAAAGTGTCAACAAAACAACTAGTAGGTCACATAAGGGTCTAATGCTGGTGTTATGCTAATTATCAACGACATTGGCAAATGTTAGTTTAATGTATGGAATACAAATCCATGTTAATGCGTAATAGGCCTATGTACACAAAGTAAAAAGAAAACATTATTGATTACGATCAAATAAACCACATATTGTATTTGATCATTTCCTTCTTTATTATTTTTTTCTAACAATAGCTTGATTTAACACAATTATATATCAAATACAATAAAAAAAACACTAGAAAAACACTGCAGTGAAAGCTCACATTAATCGCAAAACAAAAAGAGAATTAAAATGTATAGTTTTTTAATTAGCTAATGACGTAACTGGGAGGAAACCAGATGGACACTGGCGGAAGCCATGTTTGTTGTTCTTCCTTCTGTCTCTGAGGGGTTCGGGGTTTGAACGGCTCCAGATCGCTGTCTGCATGTCTTTATCAGCCTCACCTCTCAATCTGCCACAACGCCTACGTATGCAGGTAATGTGTCTGGGAGTGTGTTTTTCCCGTGGCGTGCGTTCTGTGGCCGAATACGTGTGAAGTTCTCTAGATTTTCACCCCGAGTGCGACACGCAGGTCGTCCCGGAAAGAGAGCGCCTGGCAGCCGCCAGCCAAACAAATCCAGCCCCATGCTTCAAAGTCGCGCACCGGATTACCGACATACTTTTTGACAGAAGGCCTTGTGTGGCACTGTTGAAACGGAGGCGCTGTCAAATGCGTTTCGTGCGAGTTACTTCAAGCGGGGGTCACACGCACCTCCTCGCAGTGAGGCGTGACAGCTGGTGGGAGGTCAAACTAAACTTGTCCAGGACAGCAGACCCATATGTGGCGTGTCACTTCTGACTTCGTTACAGCAGCCGTGCAAACTTGTCTCTGCCTTTTGAGGCGTTTGCGAAAAAGTCTGGAATATCTGTGCACGTAAAGTGATAGATGTGTCTAACGCAGCCAACCCATAAACCAAACCTTTAAAGCTACAATTTGTGTTGTAGCTAATAATGTTGTATTTGTCGGATTTGCTGTCTACTGGAACGCTTCTAGACTACAGCGTGCGTCGCTATTTAAACCAAGTGTGTCTGCCTGCACAAAGTTTGTGTAAACACGTTATGCAATTGGGCTCTAAAACTGCCATGCCGCATGCAAGCAATAGTTCCTTGTTATACAGTACATATATTGGAAAATGTACTGAATGTATATCATATAGAGTCATATAGAGTCGTGCATAATCCCCTTGAATAGATCGCCTTTAGTGAGTGTTGTTTATAAGAGTCTATGCAAAATTAGTATGCCAGCTGCTCTTTAGTTTGGTTTCCATGGCTGCCAGTTTCACAGACATGGGTTAAATGCATTCCAAGACTAAAACAAAAAATCAATGAAGATCTCCATTGGAAAAATAGTTCTTAGTCTAGGAAGGCTTAATCCATGTATGTGTGAAACCGGCCGTACATGTTTGTCACCTTATGAACTTTTAAGTTTCTGCCTTATGAATGCATTCAATCACTTTCTTTCTCATCGGCCAGTGTCTTTGTATCTGAAGGCAGAAAAGTCACACTTGCCCCCCATAACACCAACATGAATTAAAACCATTGCATTGTATCAACATGTAAATGAAAGATCTCTCTCGTCATGGATTGCTTTGTCCTTCTCAGGGGTTAAGCCTCTTCACACACACACACACACACAAAACACACCTGTTCTCGTTTCAGATAATCAGGTATGCCAAAGGAAAAATATGACCCTCCAGATCCCCGTCGATGTTACACCATCATGTCTGCAGAGGAAGCAGCAAGCGGCAAGAAGTCCTATTGGGCCGAGCTGGAGATATCAGGTGAGTGTTATCTACCTACCTATGCTGAACTGCTCTTCTCGTGACGCTGTCCAGGCTTTTGTGGAACATAATATAGATGTGATTGGGTAGTTCAGACTGTATTGGAATATATAGATGTGATTCACTATTATGGAATACTATATAGTTACAGATCGATGTTATTCACACTGTTCAGGAATATATATAAAAACATGATTAAGACTGTTATTAAATATAATGACGTGATTAAGAATATATTGGAATGAATGTGTATTATGTGTGTGTGTGTGTGTATATATACATTACATACATACAAACATGCTTCACTCTTCCAGACTGGAATACACATTAAAGGCAGGGTTAGGTTTTCTCAAGAACGTTTGCTAACTTGGAGCTCAAATCAAAACAATATCCCTCTGCAGCGCCGTCCCACGGGTCATTGAAACGCATTGTGATGCAAAGCAGCCTTGTTGTTGTGAGCAATTGTCACATTGTTTATGTTCCTATTTACGGAGCCAGGACTGTTTAGATTTACTGGATAACCTTTTCAGCACAGAACGGTAAGATAGCAAAAAGCAAGGAGAGTATTGGCTTACATTTAGCTTCCAATAGTTGATTGTGCGTGAGCGTGCCTTGCCTAGTGCAGCTTAACCCCTGGTGGTGTGTCTGTCCAGGCCGCGTCAGGAGCCTGAGCGACTCGCTGTGGACGCTCACCCACCTGACGGCACTGCACATCAACGACAACAACCTTAGCCGTCTCCCGCCTGACATCGCCAAACTGCCACACCTGGTGTACCTTAACCTGTCGTCCAATAAGCTGCGTAGCCTGCCCATCGAGCTAGGCAATATGGTCTCTCTCAGGTAGGTGTTAGTAGGGCAACATGGTCTCTCTCAGGTAGGTGTTAGTAGGGCAACATGGTCTCTCTCAGGTAGGGGGTAGCAATGTTCCTAGCCACTCGCGTGTATAAACAGAAACGTAAACTTAGACTAGACTAAAAGTAAGAAAACCACTGTACAGTTATTAGATTTCGCCCATTTTTTGCAGATATGCTAAAGGTTGTTCCTTGTAGATTTGCACAGTTCATTTTTTAGATGATTTTAGATGTTTATTCCAGTAGCAGTTATTGGTTGTTAGTATATGTCTCTTTCATATGGTTTCAATATTCATACAACTTAATGTTAACCGTCATCTACTGAAATTTATCTTTGTGTCTACATGCTGTTAATTCAGTCATGTGATCGTTGCCATGGAAACATGGCCTTGGCCAGCACCAGTAACAACAGATAACGACAAACACTGATCACACACTGACACGCACTCAAGCTAATAGAATATACAGAATATATATATAGTTAATAGAATATATAGAATATACTGGTATGTAAAGCATGTACAATATCTATGGCTACATCGTTGTCAATAGTAGTGTTAAAACAGTTTGGGGTGGGGGGAATTGTTTGTTTTGTATTCCTGGAATACAGCCTTGCTGCTGAAGTAGCATCAAGTAGTGACCTTAAGACCAGCGCCACCTGGCGGTGACATTTGGCGGTACATCAATGAATGTTCTTACAATAACTTTTTAAACATAAAGAGCGTTTGATGGTGGAGTTCATAAAGCATGTTAATATGCTCCTGACCTTGGCGTTGACGCATGTCAGACGCCTTAAGGCCCTTTCAGAGAGCCGAGTTGAGCGCAGATTAACCCCCAATTAATTCCAATGTAACAAACAGTTCACAAACATACTATTGGTTTAACTAAGTGATCCGCTGGAAAATACATGCTTGAAAATAAGTGGAAAAAGAGGAAACGTTGATATTCTACACCTACAATATCAATTCTTCCTCCATTTCCACTTCCGTGCCTGGCCGGCTGCCCCGTTTCTATTGGTCGGGTATTTATCGCAGCGCAGCAAGTGCTGATGTTTAGAGTCTTGTGAAGGAAGACCAGATGGTGCCATGCTTTTTTGCGTGACCCTGAGTAACACATGTTTAGCATTAAAACATTCCTTCAGACACCTTCCACCACCTCCCCAACCCTGTCGCATCCAAGCAGCTATGGCGTCCAATTGGTTCTCACATGTCACATCACATCGTTGACAATTACAGTCGACACGGTCATTGGCAGACTCCTTTACAGCGCCGATGCAGGTACTGTGGAGCAGGTAGGGGGGTTAGTCATGCTGGACGAATGAGAAGACTGTGTGTGAGAAGAGTTTCTGAGGGGAAAGTACTAACCTGTTTTCTCACCTCTCCAGGGAATTACTTTTAAACAACAATCTACTACGAGTCCTGCCTTATGAACTTGGGCGACTTTTCAAGTTACAAACCCTGGGGCTGAAAGGTGAAGCACGCATTGTGTTTTTTTTAAATTTATCTGCTAATATTAAACGTTTTTATTTCTGCAAGACCTCTTCTTCTTATTTCGGCCAGGCAGGAGCATTTTAGCGGCTGAATGAACACAGAGGAAGTGTAACGTGTCAAAACTGGTGTGTACATATAGATCGGATTTCTGAGAACAGCGGCCTGCTTATTTCGCGTTCGTGTTCAGGCCAGCCAGCGGCAATGTGCCACCTCTGACAACGGCTTGTCCTGTCTGTTCCAACTGGCCCCTAATCTTCTTACCTGCTGTCATGTAAATCCATTCATAATATCCGCAGCGCTGTAACTGTGCACAACACTAAAGCAGTCCTGTCAGTTTTATTTATATGAGCCTGAATCTCACTACAGTGTCAAAGGGCTGTAGAGGGCCAAGTCTCACACGGAAACAGCCGACATCCCTTTAGCTTGCTCCTCACGTTTCGCAGACGTTGATGCTGGCTGTGAATGGTCTTTCCCCAGGTAACCCTCTGTCCCAGGACATCCTCAACCTGTACCAGGAGCCAGATGGCACCAGGAAGCTGTTGAACTACATGCTGGACAACCTGGCAGGTAACGCCTCCCCGGCGGCACCCGACACCTCGTGCATTTTTAACGGCCTCTTTAGTGTTTTACCCGAGCGCTGGGCGTGTGTGGTGGTGTTGATTGTCCTGGTCGGAACACAGTTTAACCCCTTCCAGCTCCCTGCCTCACTCCAGGGAGGGCTGCAAACGTAGTTATTCCCCTTAACGCAGACTAGATCACTAGAATGACCCCAGCGTTCCATGCAAGTCAATGGGGAGGTCCACAGATTTCACCAAAACATTTAGCATTATTTCTGTCTGAGAGCGTAAATGGGCTTTTGGGGTATATTACATGAATTCCCTGCGATGTGATTTAAGAGGACGGGAAGCAAACGCTTGAGTCGGTGAGCGGTTCGTAAAGAGGTTAACATAGTGTTACAATAGTATGTACTCTTAGATGAACAAAGAGCAAAGAACGTCACTTAGCGTTTTTTGAAAGTGCCTGCCCTCATAAAACCGTTTCAATGGATGTTTTCCCTGATTGTGTGTCAGGTTAGAGATCCCCCTTTACGATGCGATGTACCAGACTGGCAAGTCTTAGACGGCTCACCCGTTCACAACTGCCGCCATCTTGGATCTTGGCTCTAGCTCGGTGCATATGTCCTGACATGTTTGCCCCTGCTTCCCTGTTTCTAGTGCACCCAGAGCAGCTACCCCAGCGGCCCTGGATCGGCCTGAAGGAGCGGGAACAAGCCACACCGACAGGTACTGCTTGGGGCGGGGGGAAGGCCACGCCCACGCCACTCTGAGTCTGTAACGTCCTCATCTGGCCTCTTTGTTACCTGTGCATGCTGAGTTACCTGTGTGAACGCCCCGGCACCCCTCTCTGCCCCTCCCCAGCTGTGTTCACGGTCATGTGCTACAACGTGCTGTGCGACAAGTACGCCACCCGGCAGCTGTACGGCTACTGCCCCTCCTGGGCGCTCAGCTGGAGCTACAGGAAAAAAGGCATCATGGAGGAGATCACCAGCTGTGATGCTGACATCATCAGTCTGCAGGTGGGACAGACTGACGTGTGTGTGTGTGTTACTATACCTTCTTAAATAAATGTGTACAATATATTTTATACTTGTACACATCTTTATGAATGAGAAAAGCTGATATTTGAAATTATATAATGTATCTTTATATGATTTTTAGACACATTCGACTATAGGCCTACAGTATTTTAAATTGTCAGCTGTTCTTGAATTTAGTTTTTCATCATAAATTGATGCAAAAAAGGCCCAAAAAAAAGTGCTCACACACAGGCAGCTCAGCCACGGAGCATCCCAGCGGAGGCGAAAAGGGGAAGATGAAAGAAAAGGGGAGACGATGGGTAGGGTAGACTGTTGGTGGCGGAGGGACCCGACCGCTGGTATCCTCTAGGTGAGAGGGTGAGAAGCATCAGAGACAACAGTCCGGTGAATTCAAAAGCAGCTGGGAGTGCCGAATCAACCAGAAAACAGGCAGAACATGTCCCGACAAACAACATAGCCTCTCTGGCTTGATCCGAAGCTGCCAGCAGGTGTCGATTGGTGTCGAGCTCACCCAGTGGTATGGTAGAAGGCCACAGCAAGCTAGCACAGTAGCTCGGTTGCTAGCCAGGATGCCGTTCCTCGCAACCCCAGCCGCAGCGGTAAGAAACTAATGTCTAGAATTCACAAAAAAATAGTTCAATCAATCTTTAATTTATATAGCACTTTTCATACAAATTAATGTAACACAAAGTGCTTCACACTACAACGTCATTAAAAACAATACAAA
>JAODOY010013518.1:11710-27620 GCA_025399855.1 Forbesichthys papilliferus | reverse complement strand
ATGGGGCTCCAGTAGCAAAACGGATGGCACTGTGGTAGACCACGTCCAGTTTCTTCAGAAGAGGGTTTGAGGCAGTTATATATATGGCATCACTGAAGTAGTTTTGTATTCATTTATGACCTTCCCCCATGCAAAAAGGGCACAAATTAGTGCATAACATTTGACCAAAATGCAGGAAAATAAGTGTTAGACTCTTAAAAGGGGAGGCTTAGGAAGACTACATTGTGCATGCATTGTGTAGGAGAAGTAAGCTATAGATAAACAAAAGCAAGTAAAAATGACAAATGCCTTAGAGAAGTGGATAGTTACAAATCGCAGGCCTTTTAGGCATTCAGAGGAAGAAAAAAAGATGTTTAAATGTTTACATGCTGTTGCTTGGAAGGTAATGTTATGATTGTGTCTCTGGACAGAAGGTAACTTGCTTTCTATAACAAATTAGAATACATTAATATTTATGTTGAGATTTACAATAAATATTTTAACTGCTACTATGTAAATGGAATACTGCTGGTTAAAGGTGTCTTATTTCTCTGCAAACCAAATGTTAATAGCACATATAGCAGTACTTTAACAATTAAAGTGCGCAATACACTGTTTTTTTAATGAATTCTAGAATTGTGTGCAAAAAAAGAGAATAAATCGTGATTAATCGCAAAATTGTATGTGATTAATCGCGATTAAAATGTTTAATCGTCGCCCAGCACTATTATATATTTAGGCGCAATAACACACAAGATTGCGTTAGACTGAATATCCGCACGGCTGTGATTAGACCATCTAACTATAGACCTGGGTGTTGGGCTCCCAGCCGAAAGGTCATGGGTTCAAACCCTGGTATTGACCTACCTGTAAGCCTCCTTGAGCAAGATGCCTAACCCCTAACTGCTCTCGGTGGTTGGTCACGCCTTGCATTGTAGAAATCACCATCGGTGTGTGAATGAATGAGTGAGGCAATACTGGTTAGAAAAGCGCTATATAAATGCAGTCCATTTACCATAGTGCTGTCGTAGGTCCGAGAAGATAATCACCGCCGTGCAGATATTCAGTCTAACACACTCACTGAAATGCTTGTGCAAGTGTGACATCTAGTAGCAAAAAGTCATATAGAACAAATAAAAGAAAATTAAATTAAAGTCTATAGAACAAACATAATATGGGCCAGAAAACTACTAAAGGTTCACCAAATTCACGGAGGGGTATAAACTGAGAATTTCTTTCTGGACTATATGCGATGTTTGCTCTATAGACTTTAAACTTATTTTTATTTATTTGTTCTATATTACTTTTTGCCACTTGATGTCACACTAAGCGCACCTGCTTCTTAGCCAAACAAGAACACGGAACCCACACAAGGCACAATGCTGTGCTACCAGAGCACCAGCACAGCTATATGGAAAGATGAGGTTGGATTACAACACAGTATTTTGGTCGTTCCCTGCTCAGGAAGTCATTATTCCACTATATCCTTACATAGAAAATAGTAGTGGGCTGCTGTTATATTCATGTTTAAAATAGACACTTATTTAAAATAAACACATTTGTATACTAAAGAGAACAATGTAATTTTATTGCTAAGAGTTACATAATGCAAGCAAACGAGCAATTAGTTTGAAACCACATTTACCGCAACAGCAAAAAAGACAGCGGCTAGACAAAGAATTAAAAATAACTGGAAGTTGTGGACAGTTTTCTTTCCTTGGTGCACATCATGGATATTGTACTGACACACCTCAGAGACTGGAACCATGGCACGAAACAGTGGACGTTTGCATCGTCGTTTAGACCTACATTACACACACACACACACGCACACACACACACACACACACACACACACACACACACACACGAACACGCACACACACATTGCATCAAATACTGACTGCTATGATGTTAATAGACCCACTCTAAAGGCTATTGACAATGGATTCATATTCTCAGCAGAATCTTGTGTAATAGTGTACATTTCCATAAATACCCTTGTATCAAGGTGGTGGTGGGGCAGAAGAGGACTCTGTTTTAGTAATAGCTTCTCTAATGCTAAAAGGGGAAATAGGATTTCTGTCTCCCCAGCTAAAAGCACATACCAAACCCTCAGTCAGACCATACAGTTAGTAAGGCTGATTAGACAAGTAAATGACAAGGCAGGGGCTGAAATGTGAGTGATATAGAAAGAAGAAGTCATCAATAAACTAACTTAGCATGTGTGAATAATGCATGGGGCCATTTCCCGTAGCCTGGGGCAAGAGAGATATTATTAAACCATCAGATCAGCTAGCCAAGGTAATGACTGGGATTGGAGACAAGGGGGGGATGATGAAAACACACACAATAATGCATGATCGCACAAACACATATGTGTTTTAGATATACACACACAATGCCAAACAATTATTTAATTCGATTTTACATACAGCACATATCCCCCCCCCACACCCCACACACACACACAAACAAACACTCTTATAAATCAATTACTTGCATTTAGATACTTCCCCTTATATTTTTTGTATTACATTACATACAGTATGTTTTTTGACAGGCAGTGAGGTTCACACCTGATTACTGTTGGAATGCTATCTTATCTGGTCCTGTGTTAATCTACCAGCTGCAGTTGTGCCACTCTTGTGGTCTTACTGGATTGAACTTAATGAAAACTCTCCCAGAGAAGCACACCAACGGCATGACTGCTACCGAACACCTGGCAATTAGGGCATGATTAAACTAAATACAATACATCTGTTTAACAGTACAGAACCACTTTCCGTTCATAAGATATAATACCTGCTTATGCAGACCAGTGAACCAATACACAGTAGCTTGATTGTGATCCTATACAATGTCAGAAGCCATGTGACAATGGCTCTTTTACAGTAGCCATACATGGTTAACACAAGCACGCAACACACAGGCCCTGTATCTGTTAGGAGAGAAAAAACACTTCAGTAGCAGGAGGCAGAATTGGAAATGTTTTAACCTTGAATGACTTCTAGTGTAAAGAAAAATTAGGAATGACATAAGAAAGTCAGGAAAATAGTTTGCCGCTCCATCCTACATAACCGATAGATGAGAGAGATAGAGCAGAATTGCCACACATTGGGAAGGAAAATAAACATCACAACATCTTCCAGTGAATGTGCAATTATTAAAGGCATAACTAAATATTTTTGGTCTTTCTATCCAGAGGATGTTGTTTGTTTAGAGTGCAAGCTGGGAACGTTTCAGACATTCCTAAACGATGCCACATTCAAGTTACTGTAAGTGCATGGGATAACAAAAATCTGCCCCACACATTTTGGGAAAAGTAGTCATTGAATTCCTCAAGGATAGAATGAAATGAAAATATTGTGCAGGAAGCTGACAGAATGTTTCTGAGGTGAATGGTCACTTGAAGTACATCAAAGGAGAGAGAGAGAGAGAGAGAGAGAGAGAGAGAGAGAGAGAGAGAGAGAGAGAGAGAGAGAGAGAGAGAGAAACAGAGTGTGAAGGAGAGAAAACGAGGGGAAGGAAGGCAGTAACGGGAGAGGTTAAAGGGCGCTGACTGCAGCAGCATTCAGCAGATGCTAAAGGATTCATATTACACCGCATCACTGACTGGTCAGGATATCAACTGTATAGAATCTGAGCTGCTCTTTATGAGGAAAGGGCAGATAGAAGGTGAAAGACAAAAGCGTAAAAGAGGCTTACATTAAGTGTATTTAAGCCACTGCGAAGGGCATTTCTGTAATGTATAATACACATGCAGAAGTTTTGTTTTGGAGGAACTATTGCAAAAGTGGCACTGCAGTTCACCAGCACTATGCAAGTGTGCATATATTAGAAGGAACCCTTAATGGTCAAACCTCAGGTTCTCTTCAATGAGTGCATGATTGATGGGAAAATCCATGCATCAACAGTACAAATATATTAGATTACATGGTATAGGGAAGAAAGGGGGGGTTCTCACGGTGTTATGAATAAAGATATGTAGCAGATGATGAGCACAGCAAAAGTTGAAATAGATAGGCGAGAGAATGTTGTTCCATTCCGGAGCTCTTCTTGCAGTTCAGTGTGATTCCAACCTGACAGTCCTCATCGCTCTTCATTCCTCTTTCTCATTCGCTGATCTTTTTTTCCCCTTTCTTTCCTCAGCCCAGCTTTATTCTTTCCCACAATTGCAGTCCTCTCCTCGGAATTATTCCCCTTTTTGGAAAGGTTTCTCCCTTTTGGTAAAGTATCATGTGACTTAAACAAGTTTGTGAATGTGGCATGTCTTAAAATAGTATCTGTCCTCATTTTGCTTCCCCACTATCCCAGCACCACCTCAATATCCCCCCATAACACATTACCGTACGTGCACACACACACACACACACACACACACACACACACACGCACACACACAGTTTGTCGTCATTTTACAAAAAAAATCTTTGCTGCAAGGTCATCATCAACACGACAACTAGAGACATTTTGTTTGAAGGACAGACTAATAATAATTGTAATAAGTAATTGTGTCGGACTCACCCTATCATAACAATAATTAGCATGAAATTGGGCTTTGGGCATACAAAATTGATTTGTATTTTTTTCTAAATAGACACAGCATCAGTCAAGACAGGAGAAGAAACATGTTAGAAAGATTAACATTTATTAAGGCTGTGGTGTTTTTTGGCAGTGATTAGTAGCTTTTACACAATACTTCCCTTTCAGTTCAGGAACCACACCCATTCAGTGCATCTTGGGACTGGCTCCTGACCCAGGGTGACCAAGGAGGTTTGACTTTTTGAGTTTGCAAAATCAAATGTTCTGAAGACAGTTCTCGGCAAACACACAGACGCTGGACTAAGGGTTACAGATTTAATCTAACAATTTGGAATGTTAAACACTAAACATTCCAAAAAAAGAAAACACCTTTGTCACAAATGTTCCCCTAAGTTCTTCAAATTTGCTATGAACCAAGCTTGCAGGAATGGGGGCTTGCTCCCTTATTTTTATAGTGGCCAAATCTGGTACTACAGTCAAATGCTTCCAAAAGTTCTATCTAAGTATATCTATTAGATAACCTTAAATTATGAAAAAGTATAAATAATTATGAAATATATTAAATAAGTAAAATGTAAGTAATTTAGAAAACAGGAACGCTTGTTGTTTTGTGTGAAGTCATTACAGGGCAAAGCATGTTTTTGCAAACTTCTTTAAATGCTTACAGTATTTTTCATGTCATTTTTTAAGGGTTGTTTGACATAAAGTAGCAGTGCTAAGATTTTTAATGACTGCTTCCCTGTTATAGGCTATCAAGCTTATTTTGAAAATATGGGCACATTGTGCACATTGTGCCATCAATGGCCTTTATTTTTTGCCATATTTTGATTTCAATAGTGAGAGACCACACGGTGATCAAGCAGTCATGTTTATGTGGAGACATTTGGCATATGTGAGAAATCATCTTGACTAGAACATCCAACCGACAAAAACCAACTAACTCAATAACAAAGTCAGACGTATAACTTACACAGAGGAATTTGTTGAGAAACTTACCAACACGACACGACTGTTTTCAGGTATTGTTCTGTTAGATAAGTTGGCTAATGTTAGTGCTTAAAAGGAATTTAAATATAAAGTAGGCTACTGCACTAGCGGCGCACCGGAATTACAGACACGTACACACTTTGAGTGACAATGCTTACAGCAAATGAAAATCTACATCTCAATTTCATAAAGTGCTGTCGAGCTTACGAGCTACGTATCGGACGTTCAGCACTTTGCTGTTGTTTGTGTGACACAGTGCTACAGTAAGAGGCAAGAGGCTGAGACTAGCAGTAGGATAACAACAATGGTGACCATGTTTGGTCTTGTGAGGCAACTGCACTTTAACAAAAATGTGACAAAAATGTAAAATTCTGTCACCATACAGTACCAGCGTGCCACATCACGGTATTGGAGAAGACAAACCAACATCCTTGCTACAGTAGTAGTAGTGTACAGTAGCATACATAGTTTTCCATAAATAAAATGCTTTTTTCTTGAAAAATCTGCTAAATCATAATACTCATAATATCCATCCCTATGTGTTTTTGTAGAGTGTATAGTGCATAACTGTCTGCAGTCAGAAGGACTGTCAGCGGTCAGAAGGACGTTTAGATCATTAGCACATACATCTACAATGCTTTGTTCCAAGGCACAGCAGCATTTGGGAGTTGGCACAATGACTCCAGCTCAGCGTCCATATTAAACATGAGGTTGGTGTGTACTGACCCTACTGAAACTGACCTGCAATAAGGTCACGATGCTTTAGGATGTACAGTCAGTGTAATGTTATACCTTCTATTCCATATCTTGTTCCAAACACACACACGCACGCATGCACACGCACGCACACACACACACACACACGCTTTGGTACTGACCACAAGCAATGTCAGTCATCATTTACAGATGTTCTAGGGCAGGGGTGCCCAACCCTGGTCCTGGAGAGCTACCGTCCTGCATGTTTTAGATGTCTCCCTGCTCCAACACACCTGATTCTAATGGCTCGTTATCAGTCTCTGCAGAAGCCCATTGATTTGATTCAGGTGTGTTGGAGCAGGGAGACATCTTAAACATGCAGGATAGGGGCCCTCCAGGACTGGAGTTGGGCACCCCTGTTCTAGGGGGTCCACTAGTACATTGAAAGTCAGGATATGTATAATACACACACATGCACACGCACACACACACACTCATGTGCACACACACAAACTCACACTCTTGCACTCACACGCACACACACATGCACAAACACGCACTTGTGTCTAGGCACAGACACAAACATAGATGGAAGTGGAGGCTTCCAGGGCAGTCAAGTGGCACATGTGCAAGCTGTCGTCTGTACTGTGATATCAGTGCAAGTGTTTAAACAGCCTGACACACATGGAGAGAGAGAGAGAGAGAGAGAGAGAGAGAGAGAGAGAGAGAGAGAGAGAGAGAGAGAATAAATAATATATGAAATTGGGTGAAGCACTCAAGCTATTTATATATTTTTTTCACCACCACGCAGAATGTATGTTTGTATGCATGAGATCAATGAAATCTATCTGACAGTAAATGTACACCTCTCACTTTGTGTCTGCAATAGGAGAGCATTTGGATTGAAGTGGAGCACAGCATGATGTGCCTCTGTGTGACATCTGTGCCTACCTCTACAGAGCTCTGACCCTCCATCCCTACATCCATCGTGCTTCACACATAGGTCAGAGAGCTGGGGGTGCTGTAACTCAAACCCAAAGTAGCGCCGCATTGACTTGGTTTGTCATGGTTTCTACTGCTCCAGTGATGCTGCAGTGAGTCTGTGTGCTTGGCTAAGGCAGGGCCTGTGTCATGGAGCTCAAGGACATGAACCAAGCCACTGCCTTAAGAATAGTAATAAGGGTGTGTGTCTCCCTCTCTCTGTGTGTGTGTGTGTGTGTGTGTGTGTGTTGTGTGTGTGTGTGTGTGTGTGCGCATTAGTGGGACAGAGACACAACCATTTTTGTGTGTGGGAGAGGAGACACAGAAATGTAGAGAGAGAGAGAGAGAGAGAGAGAGAGAGAGAGAGAGAGAGAGAGAGAGAGATTTGAAGAGAGAAATACTAAAAGAACAACATGTCAGGAACCAGCTCAGCTCAATGTGATAGAACAATCTATAGAATCTAATCGCTTTTGGGAAAATTGGGAAAAAAGCACAATGAACAGAGTAGTCTACAGTAGCTAACTATCCAGGAGGGAAAAGAAAGGACAAATCATGTGTCCAACCTTTACAGTCCTATATTAAAAAAAACAAGAACAAAAATAAATGCATAGCAATTTAGAAAATGTAGAATCAGATATGAAAGACTACCAGAACATACTGGATTATCAAATCACAATAGAAGAACTAGAGCACAAAATGCAGTATCTTCAATCCAAAAACCTTGTGGTGTAGATGGAATAATCAACAAGATGATCAAATTCACAGGCCGTTCTTAAAATCTTCAACATCATTCTCAGCTTTGGCAACATGTGGAACCAAGGTCTGCTAACACCAATACACATCAGCAGAAACAAATGTGATCCCAATAACTACTAACAACCGAATTCAACATGTCCTCATAGAAAACAATACCCTGAGCAAATGCAAATGTGTTTCTTACCAGAATACTGCACTACACACCATGTATACACTATACACACACAGATGGACAAACAGCTCAAGCAAAACAAAAGCAAGGTCTTCTTATGCTTTGTTGGCACGAGGGCCTCACTATTTATTAGAGAGCAGAGTCGGAGGAAAACATCAACAAATCTATGTACACAAACAATACAAAGCAGTATGCAATTAAAATTGGCAAAACTCATACAGATTTCTTTCAACAGGGTCGGGGGCTAGACATGGATGTAGCTTGAGTCACACTCTTTTTATTTATGATATTAATGGATTGGCAAGAACACAGTCTGCATCACCAGGAAAATCAAGTGTCTACTGTTTGCTGATGACCTGATGCTCCTGTCTCCAACCAGAAAGGGCCTACAGCAGCACTGAGATCTTCTGCACAAATACTGTCAAACATGGGCTCTTCTAATAAACCTCAGCAAGACAAAAATGATGATCTTCCAAACAAGCTCCAGAAGCTCAAACGCTAAGATGACTTATATCTAGACACTGTGGCCCTTAAACACACCAATAACTACTTTTACCTTGGCTTGTAGTAAACGTCAACACCACAGGCAACTTCAATAAGGCAGTTATTGACCTGAGATATAAGGAACGGACAGCATTTATTGCCATACCATTCTTTTTTTTACTGCACACGCCAATCAGAACCAGCTAATAAAACTCATATAACCCATTATCCATGTGTATGGCTGTGAAGTATGGGATCCGCTGACCATCCAATGTTTTTCTAGATGGGATAAACATCCAACTGAGTGCATGCAGAATCCTGTAAAATAGTTCTGAAAGTCCAACGTAAATCCCCCAATAATGCATGTATCTGCATTGGGATTATACCCACATCTTCAGTATCCAGAAAAGATCTGTAAAATTGCTCACCCACCGAAAAGAAAGTGACTCTCAGACTTTTCACAAAAAAGCTCTAATCTACAGTGATATTAATTTACGGAAGTAAAGTCTTCTCGTCCTGGGGTTCTGCTCAAAACATACAGAATACACTAGCACAACAATTAGCAACTGTAACAGACCCAACATTAGGATTGCATTTTACTTGACTCAGCGAGCACGCCCTTGCTATAGAGAAAGCCGCCATATGCAGACCTGGCTCCCAAGAGAGGACAGAATATGTGCACACTGCCCGCAATGCAAGGTAGAATCGGAGTGGCACTTTCTAACTTCATGCAAAATATATGAACACATTAGAGCCAACTATTTCCCACAGATCACACACACACACACACACACACACAAAAAGACAAAAACAAATGTTGTAAAACTGATTATTGGGTATTTTTTCTACCTAGATTTTATTACGTAAAACTATATGTGCAAACACAGTAGCTTGATGTGTGTCCCGCTGCCATGAAGAAAGATTAGTCAGTGTTTGTAATTTATTCTACTCGGATGTATGTATGATTTAGACTATATACACTACTTTGGCAATGTACATTTTTTATTGTAATTCTATTATTTATTTCTTATTTCTTTCAAACTGATTTTAGAAATTAAATGCCGTAAATTAATCAGTGTTTCTTAATAAATTAATTTAACCTAATGCAATATCGATGCTGGCATTGTACAGTTAATTTTAATTGTAAATATTTATTTATTTGTTATTTCTTTTTGTTTTTAGCGACTGCATACATCCTTAATCTACTGTAAAGTGCTATGGCATCATTGTTCATCTTAACATTCATGCCAATAAAGCCCATTGAATTAAATTGAGAAACAAGTGGGTGGTGGCTTGAGGGGAAGATTTCTGTCTATTAGGCAGGCAGGCAGACAGACAGACAAGCTGTCTATCAGGCAGGCAGGCAGACAGACAGACATGCAGACAGTGGCCCATGGAAACTCATCCAGTTCACTTTTAAAACGCTTCCTAGTATAAATGTATAACACTGCACAGGGCATTTCAAGCAGCAGGCCTTTATCAGACATGAACAATGCACACACACACACACACGCACACGCACACGCACACGCACATGCACACACACACACACACACACACACACACACACACACACAAGCATAAACAGACAAATAAATAAATTAGAAAATACCATGAAAACCTTTTTACATCATCATCCTCCTCTAACACACACTAGTGACGTCATCCTCCTCTGGTGATTCAGGTCGCAGTTATATTTGCGGGTGTGATAGTAGCCAACTGCCAAGGCTGTGGCTCAAGTAAAACCTCACACTGACACCTCTACTGACTGACAATAGGTGGCGGTCAATTAAAAGGCATGCTCTGCGATCACTCTATGCCTCAGCTGGTGAGGAAACGCTGCGTGATTACGAGAGGGAAGGCATAAAGTATGTAGCCTATTCCCTAGTCAGTAGGGGTACGCAAGGAATGCCTTGCATCTGATTGGCTGCATCTGGGAAGCTGGTCGTGATAGATGCTGCTTCTCGCTAATTTCCCAATAACTGCCTACTTCTGCTTTAACCGGGGATGCACCTATAGATCAGCAGGAGATTGGGTTGGTCGAATTTAACTCAAAATACGAGATCGGTGGTAGCCCGATTTTCCTTTCTAGTGATACGGGATACGGAAAACCATTCTTTGTTGTCAATAAAATGGCTGTCAATTCACCATTAATTGAGCCGTTTCTTGATTTCAATACGTTTACCTGGATGAAAAATGTATTTTTAATAAATGGATAATATATATAAAAAGTATTAAATCGCTTTGATTATGCAAACTGAAAATCGTCAATCGGTATCGGCCACAAAAGAAAACCTAGCTTTACAGCTGGCTATAAAGGTACCATATACAATATACCCTATCTTTTACAGCTGGCTATAAAGGTACCATATACAATATACCCTATGTTTTACAGCTGGCTATAAAGGTACCATATACAATATACCCTATCTTTTACAGCTGGCTATAAAGGTACAATATACAATATTTGAATCAATCAATGAATTCTGCAGTAAACAGCTATATTGTATTTAAAGATATAGTGGCGTAATGTTGTCCTGCACAGATAATGACATTCCCTCTGTGTAGTACAAGCTCCTCTGTTGTTTGTTTACATACTATCGTGTTGTAGTTTAGACAACGAAGATCACACACACACACATACACACACAATGTTGTAGTTTAGAACATCTACACATGTTGTAGTTTAGAACATCTACACACTAGCATGTTGTAGTTTAGAACCTCTACACATGTTGTAGTTTAGAACCTCTACACACTAGCATGTTGTAGTTTCGAACATCTACACATGTTGTAGTTTAGAACATCTACACACTAGCATGTTGTAGTTTAGAACCTCTACACATGTTGTAGTTTAGAACCTCTACACACTAGCATGTTGTAGTTTAGAACATCTACACATGTTGTAGTTTAGAACCTCTACACACTAGCATGTTGTAGTTTAGAACATCTACACACTAGCATGTTGTAGTTTAAAAAAACAGGATCACACACTAGCATGTTAGTAGGTGTGTATGTGTGTGTGTGTGTGTGGCCCTCAAAGTATTTGCTGTGGTTTGAGATGCTGGTTCTCTAGTGCGACACCTAGTTGCAGACAGGCTCATATATACATGCAATATCCGACAAGAGCTGACTGTAACTGTACAGTAACAGGCTTTGACAACCGGGCGGGGCCACCTGCTTATACCTCTGTCTGGGGCGGTTTCAGCCCACCCTGTTGGCGATCGTCGGTCCTGCTGCGCGTCGGAGCAGCACCTCTGGCGCGGCCTGCCATTGCCACGCATTTGCTGCTCTGTCCTGGTGCATTCTGGGAGTTGTAGTTTAGACACCTCAGTTCTGGAAGAGAGCGGGATCTGTCAGGATCACACACACATCTACACATCTACACACTAGCATGTTGTAGTTTAGAATATCTACACACTAGCTTGTTGTAGTTTATAACATATACACACTAGCATGTTGTAGTTCATAACATCTACACACGTTGTAGTTTAGAACATCCACACACTAGCATGTTGTAGTTTATAACATATACACACTAGCATGTTGTAGTTTAGAACCCCTACACACTAGCATGTTGTAGTTTATAACATCTACACACTAGCATGTTGACCTAAAAGAGAGAGGCATCTGTCAGGATCACACTAGCATGTATGCCACAAAGTAGACTGACATTTGCACAGAGGTCTCGGGCTGGGCCAGGCCAAGCACATATCAGCCACATCTACACCCACCACACATTTTATGGAAGGCAGTGATATACTGTACCCCTGCAGATCTGGGAGGGGTAATTGAAGCCAGGCACCACACATTCAAGTGGGTTGCTGGCAGACGTATGTGCTGTGTTAGCATACTGTAGGAGCGCGTTAGCACGATGCAGGCGGGACGAACATCTAAGCTCGAAGGTCAAAACATTTTGAACATTGAAACTTCTTCCCCTTCATATAACTACTATGATGTAATGTGCAGATGGGGGAAAAAGAAGAAAAAAAAACATAAATACTAATGGGTCATGTGTTTTATATTTCTTGATATCTAAGAAACATTTGCAAATTTTGTTGCTGAGAAAAATATTAAGGGAAAAAAAACTTGTGGAGTAATGGTTTGAATTTCCTAGCTTTCTTCTGCTGTCTGGTCTTTTGTGTGGAGGGAAACCCGATAGGGGGCATTCGTAAATCACAGAGTAAGTGTTTCCAGATGATGATGTCTTGCAGGAACAGAAAAAAAAAGGTTTTCACCAGCCCCACACTACAAGGGTCCAGTGTAGGAACACTATCCAGCTGGACTGAGCAGACTGTGTTGGCTTTCACATTACATATATATCCTACATACTATGTTCTACTGAAAGACCTAGAAGAGAAACGAGGGCCTTCGGCAAAAAGATCTGTTATTGTAGCAGGGGGTGAAGGGTAAAGATGCGCTCAAAGAAACACTGAGCTTTTCTGCCTCAATATAAGATCACAGGCTGATCCTTCAGCTCAGCATGTGTGATCATCGCTCGTTGGCATCGTATCCACCCGCTAACTTCATTGTTTCTCAAAAACATCTAACATATTCGCAAAGATATATCTCTGCCGGTAGCAAAGCTCTATTCTCCAGACTGTTACCTAGAACAGAATAATCTGGTGTTTTATGTAAAGGCAGGGTTAGTTATTTTCGAGAACACTTGTAACTTTGAGATCAAATAAAAACAATATCCCTCTGCAGCGCTGCCTCACACATTGAAACGCATTGTGAAACAAAGTGCACTTCTCTGGTAGTACGATTTTGTTATTATGAGCACTTTGTTTATATTCCTATTTACGGAGTAAGGGCTGCATAACAGATTCTTTTTTAAGCATGCAAAGAGAATGTTAAGATATCAACATGCTTTGCTGAGTTTGACAAAAAGTGTATTAGCTTACAATTAGCTTGTAAGCTTACGAACTTTAAGACATGCCTAAAGTAACTAGACAAACATTTATTGTTGCTTTAAACATGAGGGTGAAGGGTAGGCAAGACCCTACTCGCCAAAGGGTGTTTGTCTGTCTTTCTGCACACAGTTCAGACAGACAGACAGGCAGGCAGGCGGACAGGCAGGCAGGCAGACAAAACCTCCCTGGTTGCCATGGATAGAGGAGAGAGAGAGCTTTTCTAACGCCGTGGCTTAATTAATGGGGCTGTGAGTGACAGTGGCTGGGGCAACACTTCACCACGGCGACGGCCTCTGGCCTCCACAGTGTCTGACAACCAGGGCCGAGTCCAGACGTTTTTTTTCTCCTGACATTCTAGTAGAGTCAAGCTGTCTGTCGGTGTCCTGGTGTTCGTACAGTTGTTACGCTCTACTTGCTGTTTGATCACAGCTAATAATAATAATAATAATAACACATTATAATGCTCATAATATAATATATAATATAATAATAATAATATTAACATGTTTTGGTTGAGGACTCGGTCTTGACATGAACTCAAAACACTTTGGGCTCGACTAGTCCTGTTATTGGACTAGGTCTAGTCTCGATTAGTCCTGGTCTTGACCTGGTCCTGGTCTTGACCTGGTTCTGGTCTTGACCTGGTCCTGGTCTTGACCTGGTCCTGGACATAGACTGAGGATGCTAACTTGCCTCTGAGCTTTGGACAGTTTTGACCGCTGGTGTTTATGCAAGAAATCGCTTTGCAAACTATGAATTTGTATGATATTAATTAACTTAAACACATTCACACTTGTACATGTGTGGACCTTTGCGTTTACATGTCTAGCATTTAGCAGATGCTCTCATCCAAATGTGTGTGTGCCTGACAGCAGCCACGGTGAGCCCACACCGTCCTCTGAGAACAGTGGAATGTCATCAGGGTTTCATCACCAAACATACATTATCTGTTAAGTACTAAGCTACAATCCTCACAATAAGGACACACAAATGTTTGCTTCCAGTGTTCACCAAACAGCTTAAAGCAGCATGATTATGCTCTGGTATTATGCTCTGCATATGGAAAAACTAAATGTTAGGTTACGGTTATACACAAGTACTACTAGATATTTTCTCTGCACACTAGTCGTTTCATTTGTTTCAAAATTCAAGTGGCATATTGTAAACCACATCCCAATCCAACTAGTGTAGCTGTGATATTAATGACTTTGCTATATGGATAATACATGCACAGATGTACCGGGATATACATATATAATAGAGCATCTATCAAAGCTACAGTGGTATCTCAGATTGAGAGTGTTGCTCATCATCACAGTGTTCTTGCATTCCAGCCTGTGATCCCATGGAAGCCCTGCTATTGGCCAGAGGGTGAGACCAGCTGTTTGTGGTTAACGTCAAGACCCCCGCCTCCACTTCCTGTGTTTACCGCAGCGCGGGGATGGAGAAGAGAGGGAATGGTGGGGTTCGTAGCGTTCTATCCACAGTACCCATTAACACCCCCCCCACCGCCATCGCTGTCTCCCAGGGGAGCAGTCTTCTTCCTGAGTGCGTCGTCTGTCAGTGACACTTGTGCTGGAGAGAGGAGGTGAAACGTGAGGCCATACAGAAGACCTGAGCTTGACCTTGGGCTCTCACCCCCGGCCGACGCCTGGAGAGGGCGGTTATTCATCAGGTGCAAGCGATGCTGGACACAGATTGTTGATATTTGAACTCGATCCAAACAAGAAAACCTCGCTCTCCCTTCAACGCCATAATAGGGGGGTCCGTCAGAAGCCCCTCCTTCTTCCCCCCCCCCCCCACACACACACACACACACACACATGCATTGGACACACATTGCCAAGGCTGGGATTGTGTCGTGTGGTGTCGTGTGGTCTGCACCACTTGGTGTTTTTACAGAGGCAGAGAAACACTGGATTATTATTATTCATCAGAAATTATCTGGAAAGCTGGTAGAGGAGACACTGTATTTTGAGTTTGACAAAAGGTGTATTGGCTTATTACCATATTAGCTTACTGCACCTTTAAGACGGAGGCTAACCCCATTAGTACCATGAAGTATGATTTATTTTAATATTAACGATTCCATTGAAAGGGGGTTCGCATTTTCCCACCAGAGCTCTGAGAAACTCGAAAACTCTGAATGAGGGTGGGTGGCATAAATGTATAAGATATACTGTTCTACTGATGTCAGCAAAGCGAGAGCACCTCTTAAAACAGAGGAAACGAGGGGGAAGAGCGACGGGGGGGAAGGGGGGGGCGTGGCGTGGTAACAGCCCCACTTGACTCTTGATGGCTGTTCAAGATTAACACTGAGGCAGGCGGATGCCCTTCTGCGACAGCAAGCACCTGCTCCCTCCCTACAATGAGCAGCTCTCTCTTGGCGGTAGACATG
>JAODOY010013518.1:0-11700 GCA_025399855.1 Forbesichthys papilliferus | reverse complement strand
CAACCCCCCCCCCCCCCCCCCACACACACACACACACCCCCCACACCCCCATGCGTCTCTCAGCCACCATGGGAAGAGCTCGAGAAGGCAAATGGCCGCCAGACATCAGAGGTCTGTGGGAAGAGAGGATTGCATCTCTATAGGAGTCCTGTTAAAATGGAGAGCACGCTTTAAAACCGCTACCGCACCCCCGTCTCCGATACAGATGATAATTAACTAACAGGAGAAGATGGATGGATGATGGAATGTGTTAGATCTTAATTGTGGCACAATGTGATCCTTATCGTTCAAAGTATTACTGCTAAATCTTGTTGGCCTATCAACACCAACTGTCACTTAACTGTCCTGGAAGGGTGGATTCCTCCCTCCCTGCCCGGGGGGAGGAGCAGGTTAAGGGGGTGTTGTTTGTTTCCATGTGAAATATGGTCTGTACGGCCCATTGAGACTGCGATGTGATTGAGGGCTATATAAATAAACTTGACTTGACTTGACTAAACACCACGCACCCACATACCGCATGAACCTGAGCCTACATCCTATCAGCTGACTGGGAATGGGTCACGCTGAGGTGTTTCTGAAGCAATAACGCTTGTGAAGTGTAGATACTAGCCTCTGGACGACAGTGCAGTCTTCCCTTCATGCGGACAAGCAGAAAGATGAAAGCAACCATTGCTCTCCTGCGGCTGCCTGGTCCACGGCGTCAGGAGCAAACACTCCTATGTTTGCTTCTTTCTCCAGATGGTAGGGAAGGCTTCGCTCTTGTCTTTTGTGCCTCCCTTTACCCCCTCCCTCCCCTGCTGGCCTCTGCATTGTTCTGACGCCTGACTAAAGGGTCCTGGAAGTGACACTGGCTGATTTAGAAGCGCTGCTAACTTCTGCTGTTCAGAAGAACTGAACTAAATGTGTCCATTAGCTGCCTGCCCCCCCCCATTTACTTCCTAGGCATTCACCAGAGTGGCTCTCAATTGAGTCTTCCCCTTCTGCAGTCTGTATAAGCCCGGCAGAGCCGAGGGACAAACAGACGTTATGTGGAAACACACCCACGTCTTGGGCCTCATTCCACACTGACTGAAATCCAGTTCCTCCAAGAGAATAATGGAAAACACATTAGAGGTCGCTCAGGACGAGACCCGCTGTGTCACAGCAACACGCCACGCAGTGTGATACAGCTGCATCTAGAGGGCGCTACGCAGAGGGCCCCGCCTACAGAGAGGCCGGTCTTCATGCCACCAACGCTGGAGTGGCCATTGTTTCCCTATGTGAGTGAAACGACCAAGGCATTGTTGCCGTAGAAACAGAATAAATAAGATGGCGATGAGGAATCACTGCAAAGCACTGTGGGCACACATTGTGTCAAGTATGGGCACTTTAAAGCTGATGTAGGCAGATTTAAAGCTTCCTAACAAGAGCTACAAGAGCTAAGCATTTCCTGAGAAAAAAAACGTGCTAAATTCAAACTCAAATCAAGACAAAACACCTTTCCTTTCAATTCCCCATCAAAAGCTCCGCCCCACACATTGGAAAAGCATTGCAAAGGATAAGGTGTTGTTGTATGCGGTCTCCACCACTTTGTTTGTGTTTCTATTTATTGAGTCAGGGTTGTGTAGAAACACCAGATAACTTTTTCAGCACCCAGAGAGCAGTAAGCTAGCGGCCTGCGAGCAGATATTGGATGAATAGTATACAAGCATAGTACACAATGCTTACTACACCTTTAAAGCTGCTGTATAGGTAGGACCAGAGCCATGGAAATAACAGAGTTACACCAACGGAAGATCGACACATTCAACAGTCACATGTTTCATGGAGAGGCAAAACCTATGGCACAATAGTTCCAGAAGTGCTTGGTGGGCAATTACAATATATATACAGATATTTACCTTAAATTTAACTAAAAATAAATGCACTGATTTACATTTAAAATAGAATGTATAGGGTACTTTTAGCAGTAGTACTTTTTTGAGGCTCCATTGCTGTGAAACAACAGTCCATTGAAGTGAACGGAGATGAGGCAACTCTGTTATTTCCATGGCTCTGGGTAGGACGTGAGAGTTAGCTAACGAGAGGCTAGCTAAAAAAGCTACCCCCACCTCCTCCTCTGTTCCTTCCCTCTGGAGCCCACTGGTCTGCCATTGAGCCCATTGGCAAACCTGCTGTAGCTGTGTGTGTGTGTGTGTGTGTGCATTCATGTGGTTGACAGGCAAGGTATATTCAACACCTCATTGTTTAGGTTATAAGCATCTCCATTCATTTCATCGAATTTAAAGCCAGGGAAAGCATTCTCGAGAACGTTTGCTTAGAGCTCAAATCAAAACTGTATCCCTCTGCAGCACCGCTCAACACATTGAACTGTATTGTGAAGCAAAGCATAGTACCAAGGTGTTGTTGATGTGAGCGCCGGTGTTCACTACTTTGTTTATGTTCCTATTTACGGAGCCAGTGATGTGTAGAAGTACCAGGTTATGTTTTCAGCTTACTCAGAGAACGGTAAAATAACAAAATGTGAGGAGATATTTGGTGAACTTGACAAAAAGCGTATTAGCTTACAATTAGCTTACAATTAACTTGCAATTAGCTTACAATTAGCTTACAATAGCTGATTATACTATTATATATTTTTTTTTTTGACAGCAGTCAGTTCAAATAGAGGTTGAAGTGGCGCTGAGACTATTCCTGGGACTATTCCCAGTGCTGGCCCCCTATGCTAGAACGATGGGCGTGTCATGTTATTGTTCAAGGGTGGGCCGAGTGAAAAAAGTGACTTCAGATTGATGGGATCGGCCTGCAGTGGTCTACCCCCCTTATAGGTCAGAGGCTTTGTGCAGATAAAATGGCTGATCAATGGACAAATGGAGAAAAGGATTTCTAGAATACTGACTGGAGGTGTAGAAGAACACACTTTAGGTTATGCAGAGTAACCAGGTTTGTGACATCTGATGTTAAGTAGCATCAGTTATTGACCGATAAACGTACAATCCAAGAAAATTATTTTTGCCTCCTTACAGATCCTACGGTAATGACAGTGCTCTTCAGATGTCACAGCCATTTAGAGACTCTGCTGCCCAAAGACCAGCACGCAGCGATTTTACTCTCAAAGAGAAAGGTAAACATTAAATGTCCAATTACACACTGAAGAGCAAAACCTCTGTGAAAATGAATAGTTCCTCAAGCTCCCCCACAGTAGCAGGACAAATCTGCCACACACAGCCAGCCTTTTGACCAACCCCAAAGAAAACAAGGCTGAGAATTGGGCGGGTAAACCACATCAAACCTTCATTAAATGACATGGGATTCGTCCAGGCAGTTTTTCCAGGCTCACGGCCAGAAGTAAATAGTGAGTCATTTTATTTTTGGAGGATTCATAATTCATTATGGTCTATTTTAACCACATGGGTCATCATTCAACACATTTCCAAAACAAGCCCATCTGTCGTTTTAGTATAGATTGTATAATACCACGTCATTCTGTATTCATTCAGTCATTTGCAAAGTGTGTCTCTTCAACAGGCAGTATGGCACACTCCTCAATATTGTTATAGCTTTCCCAGTTCACTGTTTATGTTGGAAACGCAACTGTCCACGCAACTGGGCGGGAGAACTGTGTGAACCTGTCAGCGCTGCATGGGGGTGGGTGAGGGGTGTTTGGGGGAGGTGAAACGTCTCTATTAGCCGCCTTTCACCTTTAAGGGAATTCCAGACAGAAGTTAATTAAATCAGTAAATGAATTAGGACCTTTAGGCTAATTGCATTAAAAGTGACTTTTCACATGGTGGCAATGAGCGGCACATTGATTGTTTCAAATCAAATAACAAATAAACAAACATAAATAATAAAAAATACATTTGAGATATTGTGCTTGGCCTACCTGTAGTACAGGAGCTCAGACTCCACCTGTAGCACGTGTCTCTGGAGCGCGGGTACCCGGCTGGCTTTGGCCTCCAGCTCCTTCACCTTGCCCAGGCTGCTGAGCACCGCCTGCCTGGCCTCCTCCACCTTCCTGCGCATGCACGCCTGCTCCCTCTCCAGAGCGCCCGTCGCCTCGCCGGAGGCCCGGAGCTCCCGCTCCAGCCTCTGGTTGCAGAGGACCATCTCCTCCACCCGCCTGTCTCTGGAGCTCCTGTGCGCGATGCTCCTCGGGCTGCTGCCGCCGGTGCCATGTGTGGTGTCGCCGGCGTCGGCCGCGCCGTTTGGTGCAGCTCGCTTATGGCGGGCAACGAAGCAGCCTTGCTCTGCTTCGTGAGCGGAGTGGCTTTTCCAGAGTCCCACCTGAAGGAAAGATCGGGAATGGGGGAATAACTGGACCAATAACAAACCAAACAAGGAACATGTACTGAACACAATATTCTGCGATGGAATGAAGCGGGATCTGTAGTACAGATGTTTGCATGCGCTCACCTGCAGTGCCAAGCAGCGTGCGTCGCTGCTCTGCAGCGCGGCGCGCATGTCTTCGATCAGCTCCCTCAGACTGGCGTTCTCCTCCTCCAGCTTGGCGACCCGGTCCTCGGCCTCCTCCAGCGCCACTATTTCCTCGTAGCATTCTCGCGTGCACGAGCCGAGCCTGCAGCCCGAGAAGCGCCGCGAGTCGGACGCGGCGGTAGACTCGCTGGTGCTCACGGAGAGGAACCTTTCTCTCCTCCTCAAGGGGCTCCGCAGGCGGATCTGAGTTTCTATGTGTTCACTTTCTTTGCCCACAGGTAGTCTGCCGGTCTCGTACTGGCAGTTTGCCTTGGTACCAAAGTAACCGCACAGTTTTGCGTGGAACTGTCTGAACGTGAAGTCGTTCGGCAAGTTGTCTAAAACTCCGGCGCACTCGGAATCCGAGTCTTGGTTTAATCCTAGAATGTCACATAGAATGTTAAAGTCTTCAGCGGGGACCCTACCACTCCCTTCGTAGTCCATGTGATGGAAAATCTCCTGCAGATATTGATCCAGTCCTGTTGCCAAAACTATGATCTCGTTCTCTACTCCTCGGTCCAGTCCGTAATGGTAAGCCAACGTACTGACTATCCATTGTGTTCTGCGCGCTGGTCGGCTGTACGGATCACTGAAGTCTAATTTATCCATTATTTCCATTGAGCATCATTCTACCTTTTCCCCCTCGAACTTTGAAGTGGCTCTTACCGTTTAACTGCGCGCATTTTGCATCCCCATCCTCATTGCGTTGAAGATCAGCAGCAGCATTTCAAGCAGGAGACACGACTGTTGAGCGTGGCCGAATGGAGATGTGCTGGGTTTGAGTTTGGCCCCGCCCCCGCCCGAGAGGCGAGTATTAGGGGCGTCATTTTGCGTGCTTAAACCATGGCCTACACCCGAGATAGAGTTGGAGAGAGTTTCTTTATCAGTATACTCTATATCTGATATAAATGCCATGAACTGTTTGTTACATATAATACATCATTAAAATAATAAAAAACGTATCTTACCTGCAGGTATATTAACATTAACACAAAAAGTAATGACATTTGTGTTTGGTAGATTATTTCTTTGTTGTAACAATTACTTCTTGGCAATATATATTATACCATTGGAAAGCCTCATTTCCCTTTTAAATAGTGACACACTCCAACTCTGTAAGGAACATTACTTTGCCAAATCTTCTCTGACAATGCCAAACAGCTTTTTCTTTGCTGTTGACTCTTATTTTGTCTTGTTTGGATGATTGAAGTCTGAAGAAACAACACACATTGGTAATGTACGAATGTATTAACTTAACAACCAGGAGCGTCAGTAGCACTTGGAAGAACCATACAGCCACAACAGCCTGGAACCTCCTCCTCATACTGGTCACCATGGTCCAGTGTGATGACATCACATTCTTCAATCAGTATTTGACACAAGTCAGCCAACGTGGTTGTGTTGGTCACAGGTGATCCAGGTGAGCTGGTGAATGAGGTTCTTCTCCAGTCCTCTTGTACAGACGCTCAAGATGCTGTCCAGCAGCATTTAGCTGCCGTAGCTCAGGGGTGAACCAGGGGTCAGTGTGAGTAAAGCAGACTGAGTGTGTTTTTAGGGGAGTTTAAGGCCCCATTTGTCTAATTCAGATAGTATGTCTTCACATTCTGCCATCTGCCCATTCTGTTTACGTGAAGAATAATGTGGTGTTTCTACAGGCTCTGTGTCAGATGGAGAGGGGGGAGGGTGATGAGAGCTTATGAGGGAGCATCTGCCATCATTGAAGGGAGAGGTGTGTCTCTGCAGCATCACTGACCCGACCTTTACGTGCAATGTGTACCAGCTACAGTTGGTAGATGGGAACAGGTGGTCTTGGGAACCATGGTGATCTCACACTCGTGGAATGCCATGTTCTCCCTCCATACACTAAACATGTACGCTGTAATTGGATACGTATGGAGAGAAATCAAATATTCCATATTGTTTGCCACCGCTATAAATCCTTTTGGGGCAGAACATAACCTCAGAAGATTTGATACTCTGCTGCCACTAAAGAAAGAATTGACAGAGAAACTGTAATAAGAACCCAAAACTGAGCCCTGGCTGTGAGGATAACCCATAATATTTACATTCCTCTATTGTCATTAAATTGATCTACAGTTCTATTATGATGTCATATCGCATGCAATAATGCCAGGGAGCCGGTCCAGGCAAATGTGAGACAACATTGACGTTTTCGACGTCAAAGCTTGTATTGCTTGCTTATAACGCATTTGCTTGATCAGTCTAACCCAGAAGAAGATAAATAAATCTGCACATTCCAGGTATGTTGGCTTTGTATATTTGTGTCTATGGGGGTTAAGTGCCTTAGAGCTTGAATAGTGTGATCCTTTTGAGGAATGGAACGTTCTGTCCTGTGTACCCAGGCGTGTCACTTCCTGTGTTACGTTTTGTTTCAGGCCTGTTTCTGTCACTTGTTGACCTGTGTCTCGTTAGTTCCACCTGTCCAGAGTAACCATGTCTCGTGTATCACTTGCCCCTCGTTGTTGATGATTGGTCTACTTGTGTACATAAGCCTCAGTGTATTCCACAGTCCTTTGTCAGTTAATGTTTATTGTTATACAGTGAAATGTGTGATTTCTGTATGTGCACGTCATATTCCCCTAAATATGTTAGATTTGCTCCTGATTCTTGATGTGGGACAGATGATGTGGCCTTAATTTATTATTTAAATTTCTATTTAAAGTCCAATAGATAGGGGAACTTGCTATATCTACAAAACTAGATAGCACTACTGTGCTAATTTCACATTTGTATAGTTAATGGTGTATTTGTCAACAAGGACTACAGTTCCAGGGCAGGGCGGTTTCTTGGTCCCAGGACGTTTTTCAGTCCCAGTCCGACCCTGACGCCAAATCCACTCTCTCCACACAACACAACTCCAGGCTAAACCTTGCTGGTCTTCCCATTCCACTGTCGACACCTGTGAAAAGTCTTGGCATTACTTAATAACTCCCTTTCATTTTCCAAATATATTTATTTATACCTTTAAGTTTCATAAAAATTATGTCTTTGTCAAATGTTGTGCTATATTGTATATTTGTATGTATGTATACAGTATTTATTAATCAGATGTTTTTGTCTTTATATTTGCCTATATTACATGTAGTGTATTGGTTTCAATACACTACAGTACTTCATTACAATTCTGTGCCTTTATTGGCCACTGGTAGAGCAGTACTGTAACACACTCAGACAAGGCATGTGAGTGGGTGTTGTGTCCTGCTGAGAGCTTCTCCAAAAACAACAGTAGGACTTCCGAGAAGTTCCTCTCAAATGACAGATGCCAGTGATTGGCCACAAAACACACATTCTGTAGTGCTCAGAAAACACTCACGTATAGACATAATGGAAGCATCCTGGATCAAATACTTTAAAGGCTTTCAGAAACCACACAATGAAACTACACATTAAACTGCTATAACCTGCTCAGACAGTTTTCTTTTGTATAATTTCTGTAATTTGAACCTGACAGAGTCCTTGAAGTAACACGTTATAAAATAATTGCAAAATGTCAACCTAATTTCACACAATGACAATGCTTAAAAGAAATACCAATTTACATCAGCTGACAGGAGTCAAACAAACACATTATAAAACATTCTTTGCTGTGTTTATTGAAATCGAAGTTAGTTTGTGCAGCATTCATGACCGTGCACACTTATGTTGCTGTTGCTGTTGCTAGCCTGAAGACATGGCTGTTTAGTACAAGGCAGAACACCCGACAGACTATTAAAAAAAATAAATCTCTTCTTTTATTCATTATGTCCGGTTTGTGACGATCAAGCCAGCGCTCGTTACTGCCGTTTTATGTCTACTATAACTTAACATTTAACAACAATAAACGCCTAGGTCAGACAATGGGTGTATCACTGTTGATGTCATGGCGAAGTAAATACGGAAACCTCACAAAAGTAATAAATCCTTATACACACACAGTTAAATAGACAGGACAGGATAATCGGATGTGTTAGAAGGCATGAGGCTTTGTGCTAGAGAGACCTCAAAATGTTCTGTCCAGAGGATGAGAGCAGATGTAAGCTCTGTTCTCCAGAACTTCCTTGGCAATCTTCTTGATGTTGGCGTCATTGTTCTCTGGAGAATCTGGAACAAATAGGCCCCAGTTAGGAAGAATCTGACTCCGTTCCGCAAATAATACCCAACAGGACACATTATCTCCAGGTCCATTCGCTGAAGGACTGTATGCTAGGTGTTAAACTCAAGATAGAAGGTGTTTGGAGGGTTAGAGGGGAGACTTTCATCCTAAAAGGAACACATCTAAATGCTCAGGGCTGTTCCCAAGTACTCTACTTACGTTTCTGCAACTGAGTCATCAAGTAATTGTTCTTGAAGAAAGCCTCATTGCAAAAGTTGTTTGCAAGGAGGATCTAATTGAGAAACAGGGAACAAAAGTAATTCAGAAAACTACAACTAAATAAATAAATAAATAAAATAAATAAATAAATACTCTACATTAACACACATTCTTAACGCATTTTTGAAAGCTTTCTTGGTTTGTTGGCTATAGTTGTAATTTAGATGTCACAGGGCGAAAGATGAAAGTATTAAGACATATTTCACAGTAGAATGTGTTTTCTACGGAGCCCCAATTAGAAAAAAAAAATAGAGATGAAAGTTTTTTTTATCAACTATAAAAATCAACTATAAGAAAAAAATTTGGATTTTTTTTCCAAAGTTGAAATTTTATTTTATTTTAATTTACAAAAAAACAAATCCCTTAATCACAATATATTTTTCTTATAGTTTATTCATATTTTTTACTGTGAAAAAAAACAAACTTTCATCTCAATTTTTATACATACATATATACATATATATATATAATTTTTTTAAATCCCTGACTTTTTTTTTCTCCCCATGCCCTAAGGGGCTTCGTAGTTTTCACTGTTGATGGTTCCAACTAGATGTGTGTGATTAGTGGACTAGCCAAATGAATGCTGGTACCCTCTTAGTTGGCACCAGATAAACTCATCTATTAAACTCACCATTTACAATTATAAAATTAAAAACATTGGCCAAAAAGCACTGTAGATATAATAGGAGCTATTTGAAAGTGTAAATCACATACTTCAATACATCTATGTGTATTTTAAATGCAGCTGACATCGGTGGTACTTTTAAAATACAATTTGGTTATTGAAGAATGTATTTAAGGGTTTCAAATGGCTCTGATAAAATACCGCAATACAGCTTTTTGGACAATGTTTAACATTATATATTCAACTTTGATGTTCAGACTAGTCCAAGCTTTAACTTAATTTTAAACATGAGGGAAGTTAGTAGTTAGGAACACCCCTAGGTCCAAAAGCCAGTCAAATATACTTTTGTCCTCTACTATACGGGTCTACTGGACGTATCACTGTGACGAGTGTGGTGAACTGTGCTTTGTCCTCCGACATTGGACAGGTTGTAGAAGTGTGAGCGTCCATCCGTGTGTCTGTCTGTCTGACTCCATATCTGTCAGTCTGTCTGCTTGTTTGCCCACCTGTCTGTCTGTCTGTCTGCCTGCTTGCTTGCCTGACTGTCTCTCTGTCAGTACATCTGTCTGTCTGCCTCTCTTTCTTTCAGTCCATCTGCCTCCCCGTGTGTCTGTGTGCCCACCTCATGGTCGTGGTGTCTGAGACCGATGCTGATGGAGCGGCTGGCTCTGGACAGGACGGCCGTCATGGCATAGAGGTTGATGAGAACATCTGCTACTCTCTTCAGGACCAGCTGTTCATCCACTATAGCCTGACCACACACACACACACACACGCACACACACACACACACACACACACACACACACACACACACAGAAGCAGGACATTATTGATCCTTTCTATGTGTTCGGTAGGCCTTGGATGATGTTTTTTTTATTAGGTGCAGCAGGCACAGGGAAGCTGGTCAGATGGAAACTGGATGGAGCCAAATATAGGCCACTCTTAGAAGATAACTTGTTTCTAATGACTTGAGACTGGGACAGAGGTTCACCTTCCAGCAGGACAACGACTCTAAACATACATCAAAACTACAATGGAATGGTTTAGATCAAAGCATATCCATGTGTTAGAATGGCCCAGTCCTGAATCCAATTGAGAATCTCTGGCAAGACTTTACATTTGCTGTTCACAGACGTTTTCCATCCAATCTGACTGAGTTTGAGCTATTGTGCAAAGAAGAATGGGCAAAAATGTCAGTCTCTAGATGTGCAAAGCTGGTAGAGACATACCCCAAAGGACTTGCAGCTGTAAATGCAGCGAAAGGTGGTTCTACAAAGTATTGACTCAGGGCGGGGTTGAATACTTTTGCACACCACACTAGATTTTTTTACTTAATAAACATTGAAACCATGCATCATTTTCCTTCCACAATTATGCAGCACTTATGAGTCCAACTGTATTAGCTTATGGAGTGATCCAAAAGTTGTGTTTTGTAGACGTACTATCAGAAAGGGGGAAACATGGCAAGACCTCTAATGAACTACAACACAGTGACAATGATTATGAGAAATACTATATTATTTATGTATATCAATAAAGATTTGTAATGGATTGCCACCTGGTGGCCAAAACACTAAACTGCATTTCTCAGCACTGACTGTACCTCCAGTAAAGATCAATGACAAGGAAACCAAACAACTGCTCCCCCACTTGTTCAATGTATTTCCTGAACAAGCAAACTATATACACACCACACGCACTAAAATACTTGGAAGGTGGCATTGGGCATGCGGATTGGGGAGAATGTTTGGGAGGCAGGGATGCCGTAGCAGAATCCATTCTTGTTCTGTCAATGCCAGGCGTTAATTCATTTAATCAATATTCATTATTCAAAAACTAAACCACACTATTTCTTTCCTAACACCTCTTTATGAGATAATCACACATCTGCAGAGAGTGTGCAAAGTACTGTTATGCATGAAATGGTAATTGTAAAGAAGATTATTTTAACAACCCAAAAACAGTTTGTCCGCCGTGGATTTAAAAACACCATGTGATTGACATGCAAGGTAGATTAGCTGGACCAATCAGAGAATAGAAGCCCTGATTTGACAGCATTCTAACTCTAACTGCACTTGCATTAAGGCAGAGTACATCGCCGGTGTGACACTATTGACGAAGTTAGGCGCCAATGGAAACGAGGAATAGCTCTACAATTCTACGTTCAGCTTTCACCGTTTAGCCAGGCTCACACTGATGTTCACATTAGTTACCTTTCACCGTTTAGCCAGGCTCACACTGATGT
>JAODOY010013508.1:0-27623 GCA_025399855.1 Forbesichthys papilliferus | reverse complement strand
ATAATTAATAATTAATAAAAAGTAAATGACCTGTTCTCTCAATAAGGCTAAATATATTTTAAACGTATTTGGCCCAGTGAGCAATGCTGTCATCTAGTCAGCCAAATGACTTCAATGAATCAGGATTAGAAAGCCACTATCTTGTTCCAGATGGTGCCACAAAGACAGACGATGGCAGATGCAGCATCATCAATTGAGGTTAGCTGTCTCCGTTTGGGTGCTGGCGTTATTGTTTGAGAACACCTGGAAGTAACGTACAAGTAACTATATGATCCTGTGACACTACAGGGGCCAAGACTAGAGGGCCCTCACTGTTACTGTACAATAAATTAGCAATAAAGTAGCACTGTAGCAGACACACACACACACACACACGCACACACACACACATTTGAAAAAGTTAACTACATAAAGTCTTATATATGTTGTGCTTTTTCTGGTTTTCATTGGATTTCCCAGTTTCTCAGTTTCGGACAATATACTTTTGATTGCGCATGTTGAGTTCTGTTTGATTGAGACCCCCTGCTGTGCCGCTGGCAGTACATGCGCAGAAAAATCATGCTCACAGCCGGTGGCCCTTTCATCCTCTATTGAATCGTATTATTGCTCCACACGTGGCTGCATCAATGCATGTACAGCCTAACTGCACTAACCACCCCCCTGCGCACACACACACGTCCAACACACCATTCCCGCACTGCGATTAAATAAAACACTAGGTAAGGTTACAGATCATAAGTTACATTGCTTTAGTCAACAGACACAAGCCCTGGAGGGAAGAGATTGTGTGGCCATCTTCTCCAGTGTAGTCAAACAAATATCCACACTGGCTGATACAATCTGCAATCTGCAATTACCATTAGTCTTTTCAGCTCATAGGTGGTTCTTCAGGAGGCAAGCACACATCTAAAGGTAAGGGCATTTTATTTGTACTTACTATTTATTTGTTCGTCATGCAGTACCTAACTGAGGTAACTGTCAAGCATATACTATTTAGAAATTGTATACTAGTTTATGATGCAATCTATTTAAAAAGAAAAATGTAAATACAGAGGTAATTTCATTCTGAGATGCAGATTCATAATTATGGGATGGAATGGAAAAACCTTGTACCAAAATTGTACAGTATTTTGCATAGCCTCACATTTTTAACATAGTGTATTACAATATTAGGTTAATAGCAGGACAGATAATTCTGTGTTTTTCTAGTGAAAGTGGTGAGATTTTGAAATAATCATTATCCACTATTGCCTTTAGTATACTAATGTAAAAGAAAATCTTCAAAGTTGGCTATGCATTTGCCTAGTGAATTAAGAATGATGAAAGCACCAGAGACAGTTAAATCATTCTTACTATTTTATTATTATTTATTTAGATTTTTACACTTCCTAAAAAGCCTTCTTCAAAAACAATACCTCTGGCCATGAAGGCTTTGGTCTTACTTAGAGTACACTCAGTAATATGTAGATTGAATGAACTGTGCTCTGTAAAACCCAAGATGAGAAGTTTCTTGTTACAAAATTGACCTTTTTTTTTTAAACTGTGACATGTAAATTAATAATAAAAGCCTAGTAAGAATCAGATGGAATCAATTGGCAAACACACACATGCACTAGTACATACACACACATCTCTATATTAGATGCTAAGCTATCTGAATTCACATTAAGGTTTTTATTTTGTAAGGAAGTCATTCATCATTCAACTGCACTTAACTCATTGTAAATTAGATAAATTGTCTCCATATGTGAATGACAAAATTAATTTAATGTCTTCAAGGCTAGTTTTTCTTTTCTGCTGGTGAGTCATTGTTTTAGCGCTGTGGAGGCTTCGATGGATTTGACATTTTGTTACTATGCAGATTTCCAAAATAATAAGACTATCAGCAATGACATAACATAAATCATGCCGTGAAAGCTGACTCACTTTGTGTTTGTGTGTGTGCATGCATGTTTGAATACAGTACGTGTGTATGCATGCGTGTGTGTGCGTTTGTGTTTGTGTGTGTGTGTGTGCAGACATTGGGTAAACATATGATGCAATGCATGTGTATGCATGCAGAATAATGGACATTTGAAGGTACATGATCAAATAGTACAAGTAGGTCATTTAGCAGATTTTTTTATCCAAAGTGACTTGGATAAAGTATCTTTGTGCGGGACATAACCACTTACATACTTACTCACAGATAGACCTCCTCATATACCTCTGGAGATATAAAAATGTAAACATCTACAAATTAGCCTACAGCCTACAACATATTACATAATGATTCACAATATGATCATTAAATCAGAACAGCTTTTTAAGAATAAAGTCCCTTCAGGCCTTTCAGTCTCTACTAGGTCATGACAGTGTGTATCGCTGTGTGAGTGACTTTACTGCATTGGCATTCACAGATACGATTTTTGTTTTGGATGAGAAATAAAGCAAATATAGACATTATACTGAAATTGTATATTCTTTGATACTAATAAAAATTCTAATTGGTTGAATAAATAAATAATAATGTTGTCCGGAATGACAGTACAGTCTATTACACATAAGGCAAGGTTGAGTAATGGTTCCGCCACCATGAAACATTAACTGTAAAATGCGTACTCTCTGGAGGAACAAAAAAGTCCACTAAATCATAGCGTAATATTTCATAGCTGACACTGTGGCCTAAATGATTAATTTTAGTTCACATATTAAATCAGGAACAATCATTACTAATGCATGAATCAGGTGTGAAAGCAAGGCGTGCGGACAATCTACTCCACAGTAGATTATTTTTAACAACCCCAGGATCTGTGATGTCCCCGATAGGCATCACAGAGGAAGACAACCTGTGCTGAACTGTCCAATTTGTCCCAAAGAGTCCATCCCTGAAAGTGAATCTCCCCTAGGCCACCTTAACAAAATCCCCCGAATGTCATTTTTAATGAGACATCTTTTCTTCGGAACGAGCTCTCTCATTGAGCATGTGGAATGAAAGCACAGGTGATGAACGTTTGGGCTGATGAGAGTTGCCGCACTAAAAACCACCATGTGAAACGCAATCCTTATTTGAATAGCCACTATTCTCCCTCTATATCCGATGTGTTTTGAATTGCAACACATCCTTTTTATGTAGCATATCTGATTATGTCACATTGAGCAGCATATTTCTCCATAAATTCGTTAAGAACCATTGCAGTGATACATCAGCCCACGTGTGCAATATCGTGTGGAATAATAAAGAATGGGAGATGAGAAGATGAGATGGTCATTGGGGCAGTGATTATATTTATATTGGATGAAAGGACAAGCCTGAACAAGTTAGCAGTAAGGAGCATGCATAACAGATTCCTTTGGGGTTTATACACTTTTTCAAACTCACTAAATTCCTCCTCGCAGTCTGCTAGATTATCATTCTCTGTGCGTGCTAAAAAAAGAATCTGGTCTCAGCCCTGGCTCTGTAAATAGGAAGACAAACAAAGTCTTACAATGCCTTTCCAATGTGAGGGGCGGAGCTTCTGAGGGAGCATGCTATGGCATTTAAGGTAGAGGTGTTTCTTTTGACTTGAATCAAATGTACCAAGTGCTCTCTAGAGTGACTTACCTTACCAAATTAACTTACTGTAATTCCCATTGATTTTAACATTTTGGCAAATGTATGCCTGTGCTTCTCTTTATTTTAGGGCCTATACATTTTGTATAGATATGTAAAGATATTTTTCACAAATTAATAAAATATTTTAATCAATATTGGTTGTGGCCTCAGAATTACTGTCCTATGGTGTTTTAATGGTCTTGCCATGTTTACAGTACATTTACATTTAGCAGATGCGTTTATCTAAAGATAACCCCAATTACAGTAAAGCAAGCAACATTATGTTACAATAACGAGAGCAGCATGCAGTCAGGGATAATTAAGTTATACATTTTTGTATTACCTATTAACATATTTTTCCATCCTCAAATAACTGCAACAGTAACAGCCTAGGCCAGAAATGAAAGAGGAAATTGTTTTTAAGTGACTGATAATGAACAATCCTTAGAGAGAACATCAGTCATTGGTGTGTTCTGGTACAGAGAGGTCAGTGGTCAAGATCTGTGGTCTTAATAGGAGATTTGATTGCCAATAGATGTGAATGGTGGCTGACCCTGTGGTAGACTAAATCTCTTCTTCAACCTCAAAGTGATCTAGGGTAGTTTCCAGAGATACAGTATATTGGACAAATGGATGAACATCTGCATACATACAGTATATTACTGTGTGAGTCAGCTCCGAACATGTTTATGTACTAATGTATCAAAGAGATTGGCTTTCAAGATATACAGCACAATTGTATAGCGCAATTGTTATTCCTATGAAGCGTTTCTGTTTCTTTTTACTATTAAACTGTCTTAAATTAATTATATTTTAAATATTTCCTTTCCTTAACATTAAAAGCATAGGCTAAAGCCTCATGTCACAAAAAGTGAACTGTCTCTGTTAAAATAAGGGCATGGCCATAAAACATGAAACCTGAAATATATATCCACCCTTTATAATGTGCATGTGAAGTCTAACACGCAAACTTTTAGCTTTGATATCTGGATCATTACACAGGATGTTGTTAAAGTTTAATGGTGATTAAGTATATACCCTGCAGATATTTCAGTGCAGACATGCAGGTGCAGGCTATTCCATCTGTTTTCCTTTCAGATGTCAGCAATATTTATTAGTTTTTGATTATTAACATGTACAAAGAAGACGCAGAAGAAAATACAGTACAGAGCTCTGATGAAATAATGAAATAATGCATGCTGTGTAAGGTTGTCAAAAGAATGCAGTGGTAATACGCAAATCAATGTCAAGCTGTTTTCAAAAGTTGGTTGTGCCCCTACATCGCTATTCATTCCATTTTAAAATTCCATTTCCAATTTATGATTCCAATTATTCTGCCACGTTTGTTATAAAACAAATCGTATCTGTCTGTTGTGAGAAACACTGAGACTCACTCATCTCTATAAACATTTTGATCTACTGTACATTTCTGCTGTGAATTTTTTTAATCTAAATGGGTCAAATGCTGTCAAATAGTTTCCCCATACTGTTATTTTGCCTATTTTATTATTATTGTTCAATAGGCAATAGCTATATTTGAGTATAGTACAGTACTGCTAAACAGAGAAGACCATAACCTGAAGGAAATTATAATTTGCAGGGGAAAGTTTCTCTATACTGACATCATATTGTACAGTATGCTCCCAAACATAACTCGATACAACATCTGATCACAATTTAGAATACCATATTGAGAGACAGGATATTTGAGTAACATTATACAGCTTTGTATATCAAGGTATTTTACATATTTATTTTGCTATCGTGGGGCAAATGAAGACCCAACATTATTTGTTTACAAGGCTCATTTCAAATCTCCTCTACAGTAGCTGCTCTCAGCAGATGTGCCTATTCTGCCTTGTAAAGCCTATCAACAAAAGATTATTTTCATGAAACGTTCAGCAGAGTAGCATACTAGTATAACGCCTGTTCTTTTTTTGTGGGGTGAACTTGGCTCTCTCTCAACCTGGTTTCAAATGCTGAGAGGTCTGGATCATTGCAAACCAAGAACACAATTGCACCAGGCCCTTACAGTGTACAGGGCTTATGGATGTAGAAAAACCTCATTATGGTAAAAAAAAAAATGATTGCAGATGGGGTTTTATAAAACTTCATGCCTATCCATGTAATTTACTTATAATTAAAGGAATAGTTTGGTATTTTTCCAGGCCAGCCATAACTGTAAAATGTAATTTCCCATTATCTCTAGTCATCATCTGTGGCAGCAACTTACAGCTAGTTTTAGTATTGAAAACATACTGTAACTAATTATAATTTAACAAAAACACATGTTTTTAAGGCTTAATGTGATGTTTTTTGAACTTTATCATAAGCCCAGGACATGGGCAGATGTACATTCTTTAAAGTTCTGCAGGATTGATCATGCAAAGTTGTAGCGTAGCATTACGAACGAAAGAAACCCTAATACTAAGTGGTGCGTTGCAGCACATCACTTTATCTAAATATAATGCATGCAGAAACAGTTGAGTTACCACTCAGATGGACGTATTCCCTGTACAGCCCTGCCCCAGATGCAGTGCGCCATGCAGCAGGTGTAGCCCAGAGCAGACCTCCGTGAGACTGGGAGACAATTATCAAAGCTCCAGAGAAATCCCACAGTCACAGCACCACTATCTGCCACATGAGAAATGGGCTTCTATGCATGGTGTACTGGGCTGCAGGCTTGCACCAAACAATGTTCACATGGGAAAGCAATGGGTCGCTGTTGCTTCTGTTTCTCCCAGTCAGAGAGAGAGAGAGAGAGAGAGAGAGAGAGAGAGTGAGAGAGAGATGTAGAACACCGTTTACTCATTAGCAAATGAATAGCTGTAGCTGGTATTGAACCTGGAATTTCACAGTCAGCCTCTGTACAGGGAAACTTTGACTTAACAAATGTAATCTAAAGGCATACAGTTACACGCCTAAGTGTCCTGCCTCATTAGTATTATTGTTGAAACCAACATTGCAAAAAACATTGCTATAATATTGCTTTTTAATTGCCACCTACTATTTATCTTATTGTCACCTTCCTGAAATTATGGCCTTTCAAAATTTGTAATTTTTTCAGGTTTTTCAGAAAACACAAAAAACTGAAAGAAATATTGTCCATTATATAGATAATGGCCAATATTTGGTTCAGGCTTAATCTGAGGCCATGGTTCTCAACAGGAAACCGATGGAGTGCCTACTCTGGGTAGGGAATGAGTCCCCAAGTAAAAGAGTTCATGTACCTCAGGGTCTTGTTCGCGAGTGAGGGGACATTGGGTGGAGCAGTGGGAGCGGTATTGCAATCACTTTAATAATTTTTGTTCCTACCCTCACCTATGGTCATGAAGGGTGGGTCATGACCGACCGAACAAGATCACGTGTACAAGTGGCCAAAATGGGGTTTCTTAGGAGGGTAGCTGGGGTCTCCCTTAGAGATAGGGTGAAAAGCTTGGCTATCTGTGAGAAACTCATAGTAGAGCTGCTGCTCCTTTGCGTCGAAAGGAGCCAGTAGAGGTGGTACGGGCATTTGGTAATGATGCTCCCTGGGCGCCTCCCTATGGGAGGTGTTCCAGGCACGTCCAGCTGGGAGGAGGCCTCGTGAAAGACCCAGGACTAGGTGTAGAGATTATATCTCCACACTGGCCTGGGATTTCCTCGGGATCCCCCAGTCAGAGCTGGCTAAGTGTGGGGTCCCCTGCTGAAGCTGCTGCCCTCACGACCCGACTACGAATAAACGGATAAGGATGGATGGATGGATGGATATTGGTCATTATATAGATAGATAGTAGTTATTATAGAGAGTAGTTATAGGCCATTATACTACAGGGGTAGAATAGCAGGATCTGTTCAATTAAGGATGTAGGCAATTTTTACTAGAGATGGCAGCATCATGAAGAGATTATTTAGGCAAAAACATATTTTTTTTGTCCAAAAATTAAATCTCATCCTGCAATCTGACATCCATCCATCCATCCATCCATCAAATATCCACGTGTAAATGTGAATGTTCAAGATGTTGCTTCAGCCATAATAACATTATGTTGGCATAGTAAATGTATTTGTTGAATTACAGTAGATGGCTTGCATATTGTGTATAGGCTACAATGGGTTAAACTATTGTATCATTTTGTAATGGCTACATAGTAATTATTGTAACTGAAATGAATGCACTGTTGTGATATATGCTAATGTTTCTAAACCAGCACAATGTCTAATTGTATTATATTACAACATAATCCATAGGATAATACAGATTAAACAACATATATGATCATATAATTAAACAACAGCTTGCATCCTTAATTTGTCTGATGGCCATAATGATTGTATTGACTCGGGCTTTATATGACAGGCCAGCCTACCAGCAGGCTAAATAGTGATAAACGAAAAAGTCAGTAGGCTAATAAAGACCCCCAGAATGGCCTGATCAAACATAATTATAGCCTACTTATTGTGTGATATGTCAATTTTGAAACCTGTAAAGTTCAGATCAATATTGTCCATCCATCCAAATCCGTAGCAGTAACAGAAAAGCAGCCTAGTTTGGAGGACCAAGTTTTGAAGGACTGAATACCAGTATTTGGCAAAGGACCGATAACCTCCCTCACTGACAAGGCGCATCCTCAGACGATGAACTGCGCATGCGGTCACGAGAGCGACTGCTCTGATTTGACAACCGTGGAATGTACCACGAAGCTCACTATATGGCAAGAGTCATGATTTCCAGCTCACATTCTGCATCTGCCGTCTCTGTGGCTGTGGCTTGATCACTGGGAGGGGTCATTTTTTCGCAGGGCTTGGCTAAGTAAGGGGGAGGCATTTCCCACTAGATACCGACAGCAGCGCATGCAGTCAGCTTCAGCACCACAAGATTGAGGAAAGCGGTCTGATTCAGGCAATTTCAGCTTTCCTGGGGGAAGAGACTTGGAAGACAGACATACTCTTTGGGAATACCGAGAGCAGACATTGGATACCCTTTGTGGAACTGCAAGAGGCGCTATTTGAAGCGGGTACGGTGTGTTGTCAGACGCTCTGGCAATCAGCGAGTTGTCTCGTGTTAGCCTAGCTTCATCCTCACTGCTGCTAGCGTTAGCTAAGGCGAGGTCTCTATTCATTCATAAGTGTTTTAGCTAGCTAGCGAGGGAAATACCGCTACACTAGCTTATTGAGCATGTGGTGAGTTTAATATCAAACTAGTATTTGATTTAGAATGTCTAGTCACTGTTTTAAGGTGCTGTTTGTGTGTGTGTGTGTGTGTGTGTGTGTGTGTATAGTCTATCAAAGAGCGTTATTGCCCACTTTTACAGTACGGTATCGAAAACGTGCACCGGGCAATGCTATCCAGGCAGCCCGGTGCTGAAAGCTTGTTAGGCTGAGTTGCGTGAGACATTCGGGCGAAATATGCTAGCATGGTGCTGCTAGCGTAGCAGCTAGGCTAATGAAGCCCGGTGAGGTTTTATTTTATGGAATAACGGTCCACGATTTTGAATGCTTTGTTAACATGAATGGTTAGACGTCGCCCGGGCGTTTATGGCATCTTTGACGTTTTCTTCTAGCTCCAGATCAAAAGGTTTGACAGGCGTTCCATGCGCGCTGGTCCTCATCCCAAATAGTGGTCCGTAATGTCTTTGTCCTATTGTTTAATCATATGGTAGAACAACTCTTTCCTCTTTCGTGTGTCATTTATCAATTAACTTGAGAGTTGACAATAATTAAAAGTTCCAGGAATCATTTGAAAAATCTACTTATGTTTGACTTTATTTCGTTAAAGTGTAGTAGCAGACAAGCAGTCATTAGGTAAAACGCTTGAATAACCTACTCAGAGTGATGTCTGTTCCACGGCCACTGAACCTTTATAGTAGAGGGTTTTTGTTGTTATGGGACGAGTGTAATTACCCTGGCGTAACTGAATAACCATTTAACATGCCACTCACACTTGAAATTGACACTGTGGCCACACTGCAGCGAAAGGTAGGCCAGTAGAACTTGCAGTTGTGAAACAACTATAGCCTAATTAATTCAAACGTGATGGCAGTATGAACGTTTGTGTGTGTGTGTATATGTTTGTGTGATGGATGCTTTTTTCTTGAACACACATACACTAGCCTATAGTACAGTATTAACCCACATGCACGCCATGTGTGTTACAGCCAAAGTAGCGGGCTGTAGGCATACCACTGTAGCATGCCACTTTCTGTCCACGTACAGTAACAGGAGCTGCTTATGGAATCTCAGAAGCCTGTAGGGATCACTAGTGGCTGCATTTAGAGTCTCAACTTATATTTGGCATTGAGGTATGCACGGAGGGGATAGACTTGGTGAGAGGGCTGGTTGTGTTTAGAGCTCTGGGTTGTTCCTATTGTAGAGTTCCCCTGAAACGGGCTGAGTTGGCAACTTGAAGCCAAGCACAGTAGTGTAAATCTGTGGGTATTGGTAAAAATATAAAATATGTAATTTTATTAATGCTGATAATTGCTGCTTTCTGTATTACTATTTGAGGAAGTATGATTTATTGCATTGATTAGGCTTTTCATGGGTGACTTAACTTTTCTGGAGATGTTATTCAGCGTTTTGTTGGCTTGAATAGTTCTGCGTCTCTTGCGATAATAGTAACTTACCATTTGTATCTGTCAAGCTTTAGACAAAGCATCATTTTTTGCACACAATAAAAAAGAAAAGGCAAACTGAGCAACACTTTATGCCTCAGTCAGTAATACAGCATTCTGTCCCTCTTCTCTGCATATAAAAATACATGATACATACTGTAGCTGTCCTAGCAACCCTATGCAATAACATGTACAAAAACTAAGGGATGTGTACATCATTAAAAATAACAGATATTGTGCTTAAGCCTGTGGGATGGGCAGCGGGGACAAAGGGAGGCTTAGCGGATGAGGCATGGTTTTGGCATGTGCAACCCAGACAAACTCTTCCCGTCCTCTCGGGATCTATCCATTTGTGTCCCTGTCTGTCCATCGTGTGAGTGCAAGGTTATTTGATTTAATTATAATGCATTGTATGTTCAATATTATGTATAATACCATGACTATTGCGTAGCATCATTAACAAAAGTGCACTAAGAACATACAGTAAACATTTATCTTTATTTATTTATTTTTACCCTGAACTGGTTTTATGTTATGTTGTTTATTGGCCACCTTGAAGGTGGGTTTGATTATGAGAGTTATAAGAATTTGTAGATTATGGATTTAAATCAAATAAATGAACTGATTGGACACATTCTAACTACTGTAATTGAGTAGTATTGAATAGATGAGTAATTACGTAGGACATGATAGGGAAATCTTTCTGTGAAATAATATAAAAAATAAAAACTGTACAGTACGATTGATTGTGAAAGAGGACGGTGATTTTAATTAAGGAGGAAAACAATAGCTGTGTTTTATTCTGAAATTGAATAACTGATTCTGATTCAGAATGGAGCCTTGTGGAGACGTTTTGGACAACATCATGCATTATATCTTCTTAACCATTTATAAATAGACAAACCCCTTGTTTCACTCAGCTACATTTCAAATGGGTTATCTGATGTCATGCTTCTGGAAGCCTTGATTCATCCATTGCAAGGTTTGCTTACATTCAGGCTTAGATTAAGTAACATTCTAGTCAGCTCTCATCGTGAAGTGAATAGTTCACCCTAGGTCAAACCTGCAATCCTCCTCTTTTAAGAAAGACTGTCACAAGCACATTTTACATTTTCTTCATTTTGCAATACAAGTGTTACAGATGTTTTTTTTGCCAACCATCTGTGCGTGTGTAACCATCTGCATATTTGAGATCGCTTAGGTCACTCTTGGCTTATAGCCTGCAGTTTTTGTGACCGAGATGAGGATCAGCTTTAATTTATGGCTACTGCTTCACAATCAGTGACAGTCAGCACTGCATTGTGTTCCTCGTCTCCCTGGAGAGGAGGGCGCAATATTGGCTGGACACCATGGAACACCCTGTTGTTCAGACGCAGAGCCTCAGGGTAGCCATGGCACCGCCGGTGACTAGAATAGAATTGCCTCCCCTCTGGTGTCTTGTCTCCGGCCAGCCCCGGACAAATGTTTGATGAGGCAGTACGAAATAACACAGAATAATCAATACTTTGTGCTCTCCCATCTGTGTCCATTGTGTGTCTGTTCCTTCTGATTTGACCCTAGGGTGCTGAAAGGGGGTTTGCGACTAAATTTAGAATGAAATGTAGCCTATATACGGTAAACGTGTACGGTAACAAAGCTAGTCAATGTGGTAATTGTGTTATATATTAATATTATAGTTGACAAGAAGCTATACTATTTTTCTTTTATTTTAAATATATAAGGCTAGTTTTTAACCTTGGTCTTCCCAACATGCTAGAAAGATGCCCATACGATGTGTTGGACTTACCTACTGCCCAGCTACAGTATAAGACCCATTGGCTAAAGGTTTTCTATGAGCAGCAATCTGCTGCAGCAAGATCGAATGAGGTGATTGTACTCAGCTGTCACCTTACGGTACATCTGAGAGACTGAAGGCAACACGCACACATTTCCAGACCAACATGTTGTCTGCTGCTATGACATTTTGTTTTGTTCATACAGCCTGGTTGAGTACCTTGTAAAATCGCCGTTAAGAATCACTACTATGAATCTGTTGTTTGTAGTGAAAGAGGACACATTTCTTAAAAAGCACTGCAATGAAATGAAAGCATATACATTGCATTCTAACTACACAATACTGTATAGCTACCACTGTAGCAAATCAAATGTTGTCAAAGTACTTCACTTCCAATAAAGATCAGCAAAAAGAGTTCCTTAATTTTACATAAATCAGAAACAGATACTAAAGACAGCTTCTGGATATGTAGGAATTATTTCAAACAAAATAGTAGTAGCTATTTGCCTTCTGTTGCCAGCCTCACTGATGCACTGTCCTCCAAAAATACTCTACGTCCAGCAGATCAATAGTTGTTCGAACTATTTTCCAATTGCATGCAAAGCGCCAATTGAAATCTGCTTGTTTTTGCTCGGTCAAAATAGTACAATAGTATAACAAGTTAACATTCACCAAATATAATGTTTCTGACAATACACCTTTGTCACACGGACACTGGTAGGTCATTAGACATAGTTGCCAGACTGTAATATCGAGTCTTCATTTTCTTTTTTTACTTACTTCCCCAGCCACCCACAAATGTCACATTCCCAAAGGCAGAGTTATCGATTCAGAAAAAAATTGAATCCTTAATAGTAACCTTATTGTTGGATAGTAGCCCAATTAGTCTTGAGTTTCTCTAGTGACAGCAAATTCTGTTCACACACTGACAATAAACGCAATGCTCACCACTCAATTCGAAGCTGAAAGTGGACCATTTTTCTTCTCTAAAAAGAAACGTGATTTCCTTTTAGATCTCATCACCCTCATGGTTGCAACAGGACTGCATGCAGTGATCAAGGTCAAACACATACCCCTTGGATGGTTTCCACATTCCAAGTGTGCTGACCTTGTAACAACAGTAATCCATATATGCACTTGTGAAAACCTAATTACTGAAACTATATTAGTATGTATATCATATTAGTCCCCCAGTCTTTGACTTTTCCAAAACCATTTATTGTGTTGCACTCCATATTGTTAAATATAGTCGCAATAAATCCAGATAAAAAACTGATATTTATACTTAAATACATAAAGATACATAAATAATCTAAATGCATTTATTTCTGCCAAGTTTTCTATTTTTGCATAGCTTGTTTACACATGCTATATTGCTAGGCAACGTTATACATAAGTATGTGATCAATATCTACATAATTAATAAAAGTAGATTCACACTGGCCCCACACCACACACAATGCATAACATTTGAAGAAACAGCTGTCCGTCTGATGTTGCAGCAAATCGACATATGGCTGAAGTGCGCACAGCCTATACGTAGAGAGCCTCCGTGGATGTGACACTTTACAAGTTGAAGGCACTTCAATGTGAGGGGTGCATACTGGTAACTAAATAAGAAAACTAAATGCAATATGTAAGGTGGGCTTCATGTAGCCTTGCTGGCTGTGCCGGTGGACAGTGCACTCAGCGAAGCAATGAGGAAGTTGATCGGGAAGAAAATAGAAGCAGTCTGCTTTCGATTTATGTCGACAGCATGCACCCATAACATGGATGTATAAACATAGCCTATTATTTCCTCACGTCCTCCTTTTCTTCATAAAGCAAAGCTTAAACAAAGTGCTGTCTGCATATCGCCCAACATTTATATCGACTCCCACCCACTTATGTGGGTGGGTCCAACCAACCGCTTGCCACCGCGATGGGAGCAGAGTTTGTGTGTAAGTGTAAACGCCACTTTAGCTCATGAATATATAACGAGCAACAAAGCACAGGCGATTAAACAAACTAATTTTAGAAGACAATATAGGTATAGTCAGGTATCCATCCATCCACCTTGTCCCGCTTATCCAAATTCAACAAATATCTCCTTGCATTTCGCTAGTTTACCGTTCTCTGTGCGGGTTGTACTGTACTGCTACACAGCCCTGGCTCCGTAAATAGTAACATAAACAGAGTGGAGAACACCACTCGTATCAATAAAGCCGTAGCACTTCGCTTTGCTTCACAATGCATTTCGCGCAGACAGTATAATATGCTAAAGGCAACGGCGTAGGCTCGATGTAAGCTTGACGCACATGCGCAGTCATGTCTGCGTAGACAGAACATTTGGAAGGTGCTATATAGGTGCTAGTATAGGTATGATATTTACGCCATGGGCAAAGACAGTCCTTGGAGCACCGCGTTTCTTGGACGCGAAAGTGTGGCTGGGCTTCAACAAGGCAGCCCACCCCTCCCCATTCGCAGCGAGTCAAGCTAAGCATGGCATGTTTATGCTGCAAAGGTTCACTTGGGCAAGTATTGTCTCCTTCACTGTACAGTGTAGTATCCATTAGCATTATTCACTGTGTGGGGTAATGCTAATGGAAATTCATGGTTATCGGAGGACTACAAGCTCTTCCGATCCATTTCCTTTGTCCTCCCCTCTACTGGAGGAATTGTTTTACACAGAACCGATATGTGAGGAGACTCTTGCTTGATGGTTTGTGTCTAACATTCTGTATTCTATCCCCACCCAGATTGTTGTTTTCTCTCCCTCTCTTTCTTTCCCCCAGAGCCCACATTTACATTCCTTGTCAATCTATCTTTTCTTTCCACAATCATCTGGGACCCGCATTACGGGCCCCCACAGTGTGACTGCTGTCTCGCTGCATTAACTTTTCTGTTGTGGATGGAGCTGTTTTTACCCCTCATGGTTAAGAAAATCGAACCTGTTTTTAGTCACTTGTTCATAAAAACATACTGGTACATCTCCTGGACTGTGGTCACACAGCTCACATCGTTTCCTATTTTCCTGTTCATGTGTTAATGAAACTGCTGGCTTTGGATTGCTCTGTAGTTAAAGTGTAACGGCACCCTGAAATGTGTTATTTTAACTGTAAATTAAGTAATATGATTGAGCTGTGATGAGACACATCAATGCTGGTGTTAATCTATATGTCATATCCGTTAATATTCCCTTTCCCCCCCCGGACCTGGATTGTTTTCAACGGTACACGTAGTACACTCATATGTCATCAAATTCAAACGTTTACCTTAATGTTAATGGAGGCCCCTCTCAGCCCCTCCCCTTCCCTCACTAAGCATAGGATACATCACCTTGCATTTACCACTGGCTCCATACACAAAGTCAAGGATATGTATTGTGTACCTGGGATAATTTATATTTATATCAGCCTAAAGTTATCTTTATATTGTGAAGTATGAGGATGATGCATTTGTTGGTTATAATATGACATTAGGTAGACTACACTGAAGATGTATGCTGCTCTACTAAAAGGATGCCGTCTGTTTTACTAGTAGCAAGCATGGTTGATAGTATCTGGCTAACTAAGGTCCAGTGGCCATATCTAAACTGTGTTGTAAGACCGACAGACCCACCTCTAGATCCCAATATAGCCTACACAAACAAAATGCCTGTAAAAGCTTAAGAGACCTCAATGCGTTCAAAATAATACTCAAAATAGATGTTGTCCAATTTATTTTTATTTAGCAATATAACTACATTGTTTTCCTCCTATATTTTTAGCGACAGTAGAAATGAAACGTTACCGTAATCTGCTATCCGGTATCAAAACAAGCTGCAAAATAGCAAGCCAACCTGTAGCATTCTGTATAGTCTAGCCAGCTAACATATTGGTACACTTAATGCAGCAAGTAAGGTAACTTTTCTTACGTGTCAAATGTTACGTCTCAATCCTTCGTTGTTTTCAAAAGCAAGCAACCCATATTGTTTCCCTTACCCTTCAGTGGTAATATGGGTTATGCGCAACTTCCTTCCGCATTATGTATAACGGGTCTTATCGCTTCCTGTTAGGTGTTATATGAGCTGGAATATTCACTTGTTATGACATACTAATGGCTTAACAGACTGAATTGTTATTTGCAGCTGTTTTTTGTTATTGGCAGATTAATCGGCTATTTGCTATTTTTGGCTCTAAAATATAGGTATTATAACATTTTAAAATCCACTATCGGTCAACATCTAGCATAGTAGCACGACTGGATCATCCTCACTGTTTTGCCTGACTAACTGAAGAAATTCAGATGCTACCAGATGCAGCCTAGTCTCTTGAGACCATCTTGATCTTGCGAGTTCCAATTGAATTTTGCAGCAAGAATCAGTCTGTGACCCCTCATTTCATAAGCATTTACATTTATTAGCAGACGTAGAAGAGATCATACACCTTGTTGTATACAACCAACATTCTGTTAGGATAATGACAGCAACATGTCATCAGGGGTAATTATGATCCATTATCCATCTCCATAAAATACCATGATAGAAGCATAAAGCCCCAGACACACGGCAAGCGACTAGAAGTAGAAGTGAGTGATAAGAGACAATGGAACAATCAATGAGATTCAGTGACTTGAAGAAATGACAGGCGAAATAACGATTGTCGACGCTAAATGGGTGGGTACCGAGTTAAACTAATCTCAACTTCATGCAACGCAATTGTGGCGACTACAAATAGAAGCTAAGGATATCGTTGATTGACATATTGACTGAAACATTTTGGTAGAGAAATAACCATGTGACACCTACAGGCAACCAAAGCCTGGAACATAAACAAGTGACCAATTTTCAGTTACAAAGCGATGGGCGACGAGTGGATCACTTGCAGTGTGTCTGTGGCTTAAGTATCAACAAAGTGCCAATATTCTAAGAACTTAACAAGGACAGATAGAATTTAGGATATTTTTTGTGATAAATGTGGTGCTAATACATTTCAATAAATGTCTTGACATTTTATTGAAAGGTACAGTAGATAGTCCTTATGTGGACTACTTGCTTTTATCCCACTCAATCAGTGTTTAAAATCAGCCAGAGCAGAAAGGCTGGATAGAAGCCTGGATTGCTATATCAACGACCCTCCAGCTAGCCGTTCATGGAGCAACATATACTAGGCAAGAACCTCACCAGGCAGACGCGAGGCAGAATTCTCAAATCTCTTTAATTAACAAAAGGCACAACAATGGTTGTAGCAAAAACATTGTAGTTAGCACCGAGTAAGAAAACTGTTATTACATGACATTGAAAACACAGTCAGACTTAAAACTGACTCGTTCAACTGGTAACAATATGGTTTCTATTTAATTGACACACTTAAACTACCAAGGCCAACATTAAAGTGCAAATATACATTTACAACCAATCATTTTTTCAGGATTTTTAGTGCACAATCTGAGTGTCTACCAACCCACAAAAGCTGAAATTAGACAATTTAGTCATTTATTTTGAGTAGCCTATGTCTAAAGGTTTTTTAGCAAGCCGTTTTGATTTTGCATGGCTCTTGACATCAAGTGCCCTTCATTTGAATTAGTGAAGGGTCGATCGCAAACGATCCGGCTCTATGACGAGAGCCGGCTCCTGTCTGAGAGCCGTTATTTTGTTGTTAATGAATGGTAAACAGAATAATAGACTCTCATTAATTGGTCGGGACTGTGTGCGGGCTGTTGGAAGGTGTTGGAATCACTATCAAACTTCCATTCACGGCAGGCTATAGCTGTGAGTACTGTTCCTTGTTAACGCCCACGGGTAGTTGATAGCATGTACTGGCACTGCACTTGTATCCGTAAGTATTAGCTGCACGTGCGGAGCACATTGACCTGCTCTCGTCTTTGGTGTAGGCCTATTCTGATAACAGCAGAAAGCTTAGAACCTCTACTTTCAATATATAGCCTGACACTAAAGCCAATTCCAAGTTATTTAATTATTTCTCCTTAAATATGTAAACAAAAACGCAAAACGTGACTAAGTTCCTTCACTAACTGAAAGACCATTGGCTTCACAACAATCACCGTGCATGTCAAAATCTGTTTTTATACCAAAAACAATGTAAAAGAATGGTAGGCTATTCAGGAAATTATACGGCTAGGCTAGTTTAAGTGATACACGTGCACTCATATCAATCATATTGTTTAATTTGGCTGAATTATAAAAGCCATAAGTAATACCAAATGAGTCTAATGAGCTGGCTCACCAAAAAGAGTCAGAATGTCCATCACTAATTTGAATAAGACTGCCTCCTCCTCTACCCCTTCATCTGACTACCTCCACTCACGGCTTGAGAGCTAGTAGGCTATCTTCAATGGCCGCCATAGTTTTTCTTATTGAACATACTAGCCGAAAGCCCCGGACACATTGGAAGAGAGTACCAGCGATGTAGCATCAATTTGAGAGGCCGTGGATTAAATTCAGTGACTTAGCGTCGACGGGTGAAATAACTGCACATTCATACAGCCTGCCAGCAACAAAGCGACAGTCGATATTCATTTAATTGAGCGCCGGGCATTAGACCATAGGTCTAAGTGGAGCTACAATTTCTAAGAGTCAATATGTACATCTGCTATTACACCAATAACCTTCATTCATGAACAAATATCGTGCTTGTGAATACATATAACTGGTTACAAGCTTCTGAAAGTCACACACCTGCGTTCCACCATGCCGGGGTTACCGTTTTACTGGGCCAGCGTGTGACTGGCCATGACCGCAGCCACGCCAGTCTCAATCTGTCTACCGTACCGTTTCCACAGAGCCAACAGAGGCGGAATGAGGCCTTAAAGCCTTGAAAACGCAGTCAATGTAAGATTTGTTAAACAACATATGTTAATTGTAAAACACATCGAAATGCAATTTGAGATTAAGTTATATTAATTAATATACATACAAGATACAAGAAGTATCTGCTTTCTCATTGGATAATGCACACTACTGCAATGCACATTTCAACTCCCGAGTCGTCTTCTGCGAGCGGAGCTAGTGGCAACATCAAAGTTGTGCCACTTTGAGAGTTGTCCCCGCTCGCCCGCCACTAGGAACACATTTCGCATGTTTCATGTGCAGGCTGAGGCAGGAAGAGACTGACTGAGCTACTTTAAAAAAAGAAAACATTTTCTATGGCCTTTTGCTGAAGTTGGCTAGGTACTAAACATGAATCTGGCAGCATTGTTGCATGGTTACAGCAAAAGAAGGATGTGTCTTTAATAGTTCTCTATAGGGTACTCCGACACACAGTACGCATTACTTTGCTTCCGAATGCGCACAGCCATACCTTATTGAGATCATCTAGGGAATGATGCTAAATATGAGGGGACAAAAATACACAAATAGTCACCATATAGGTTAACCGTGTGCATCTGGCTCTGGAAAGGAGCATCTTATAGACAAGATGTTCCTTTTGCAGACTTGTTTGGATAAAATGAGCAATTTTCCTCAATGATACATGGAGGGCCAGGTTTAAATGTGAAAAGGGCACTAGAAGGGTAAACATTATCCCCCGTCCTCCCCCTTCACTTGACATTAGCTTGCATTTCGGCTGATTGGACCGTGATTGGATAGAAAATAAAAATCCAGATGTAAATGGACCTAATGTGCACCCAATATCCAATCGCCCTTGTGAAATGGCATGATGCACTTTAGACCACATTATTAAAGAGCAGAAGCTCTTGCCGAAGGGGCCCGTAAAACATGGAATGCACAGATATTATAATTAGACTTCCTGCTTGCACATCCATTTTTTTTGGACAGCTTCATTCTCATACATGATCTGTTGCCGCGTGGACTTGTAAAGGACATAACTTGTGCCTTTCTGCTGCCTCACATTTAGAAAGGCAAATATTGTCTGTGTGAGACAGAAAGGGGTAGCAAATCTCCTGCACAGTTTGCACACAATTTGAAGTGTTTGTGTTTTCCCAACGAGAGTGACTGCCCTGAGGTTTAACACATTCACTACGTCTTTGATCGGCCTCTCTTGGTTTATGGAGAGCACTGATATGACAGGCCGAGCTCCAAATGCCACTTTAAGAGACTTCTCCAGATGTGTTTTACATCGGCCTTTCATTGCTGTTCTGAATCTGGGCCAGTGCGGTGTAGGCATATTACCTCACTGAAATGAAATAAATGACAAGGATTGTGGAAATCACACAGTTATGGTTTCATATTGAAAGCTTCCATCCCATTCTGTGCAGTGCACTTCACATTTCATAAATCTACCCTTAGCAAATTATGCATGCATATACCGGTATTTGTAAAAAGGCTGAGATGACGTATATGGGCGTTATTGTTTGTTTCCATGTGAAATGTGGCCCTATAAAGCCCTTTGAGACTAATGTGATTAAGGGATATTATCATTGAGCAGTGGAATAATCTTGATTGTCTGGGGTAACTACACAGTCTAGAACAGTGCATCTAAAGCTGGAGTCAGCGATGCTGGAGAAAAACTGTTGATATTTGAACGCGATCCAAAAAAACCCCCATCTTCCCCCAATGCTATCGGGTGCTCCCTCATAAGCTCCGCATTGGACATGTATTGCCAAGGCTATAGTGTTGTGTGGGGCGGTCTGCACCACTTTTTTTTATGTTCCCATTAACAGAACCAGGACTATGTAGAACCAGATGTTTTTTTTTTCCAGCGCTCACACAGAAGGAGCAACTAGTGTAGCGGACCGTGAGAAGATATTAGGCTACTTCACCCTTAATGGCATCTTTTCTCGGCTAGCAGAAAACAGTGTTGTCACGCATGGCAGGGGTTGCTAGAACCCGTAGGGACAACATTATTCACATCATTCCCATCTGTCCGTTGTATTGGTGAAGTGACTCGGTATAAGAGCTGTTTAATCAGAGTAGATGTTGGGACAGGGATCTGACTCGGCAGGACTGTCTTTTTCTTTGCCACTGTCATTGCATTAGCACTCTGCTGATCTCCAGGGTTTGTTCTGCCATAGATGCTAGCAGCTGGTGGCGTCAGAGGGGTGTCCAGGTTGGCACTGCCCACCCACCCCTGATTACTGATTAGCCACCCCGGGTGCCACCCTAACATTGTATTGGCTATTTTTACTGGCAATTTTACATTAAATTTCTAACCTCATGCGCCATGCAGCAAAGTCATCTGGAAGCTGTGATTTTGCATGTAGTTTTATATTTTTGAGCACAAAAATCTATTAGCCATGATTGTGCTGTTTACATGTGCAGGAATTGCAGGTGTAGTGAATTATGAGCTCACAGTGAATACAAATGTTTCGGGAGCAAAAATGATCTTACATTTATTCATTTTATATCTAAATAGTATAAAATTGCTATCGATATTGATCCCTATTTGTTTTTTTTGTTTTTGTCAGCTAGCCGTAGCCAATAGCTTCTTTGCATGTTTTCGGCTTGCTCAAGATGCTTATAGGATTGACTTTGAAAACATTGTTGTTTGAGGTACAATTTAGCATCAGCCTGCTATTGACTGTGACTAATTTAGGCATTCATTGGTAAAGGTTGGCTTGTGGGAATTTGCCACGTGAATGTGATTTGTATGAGACACAGTCGACTGCCTTAGGAGACTTGGAGACTCTATTTATGCCTTAGTACTTGTCAATTAGAATACATTTGGTTTGAAGCCCAAAGCCTATCATTCTGCATGGTTAATAGTCCCTCTATTAATAATGGAAGAACTAATTTTACTTCTCTTGGCTCACTACTTTCAACATGTTCTTCTATGTAAAATGTCCACAGCAAACATCATCTAACAATAAATGCCTTTTATGAAGTCAGTCAAAATGCCAGTAACAAAAGAGCAATGAAATGCCATTCCGATATCATCAAGCTTCAAGGAGAAATGGATATTTCACAAAATGTATATAAGATTTCTTAGAGATTCTATTTAACAAATCTAAACATGTTATTGTGTCCTCAATGTGTATAGAACACCATCGTAAACCCTACATATCAGTTACAGTATGAAACTAGATAACAAACCAGTTGTTATCTTAAAAGCCAAATAAAAATATTGACATTTTGTATTGTCATTAGTGTGAATAAAGCTTATATATAACTTTAGAATTTCAACTGAAAAATCAAATGGCAGATGAATTGCCCTGCCGCCAGCCTCAACAGTAGAGCATCAACTACAAGGATATACATTTGAAGTTACAAAATCTTTCCCCAGGGGAGCTCTGCCACGAATCCCGTAATTCATCTGTGAACATTAAACCCTCAAATTCTGTAATAAAGTTTCCCTTTGTGATGTGTACTGCGTACTGCAGGTTAGTCTGAGAACCTGGGTTGTTATAGGGAAAATACATAAACTGCACTATCAGATAACTACTGTCTACGATATTTCCAACATAAATATATCAACAAATACTATTTTCTATGTAAAGATGTAGTGCAGTGCCTGTCGTCATCCTGAGTAGAGAATGACATCACACACCCAAATGTGTAATGTGTGTAAGCATTAGTAGTACTGTATTTCTTTGTTTCCATCATTTTTATTTCAGTCTTGTGCATGTTAGTGCGTTTGTGTGTGTGTGAGTGTGTGTGGTGGGGGGGGGGGGCATACAAAGTAATAATAAAAAAAACCCAATTTTGAGCAATTCATTCATAATTATTTTAGTATTGTTTCCCAGCCCTAATATATACACACACATATGTACTGTACAGTATAGTACTGTGTATAGTCACAGGCAAAAGCCTGAAAACTTTCTTACCTTTATTTCTTAGCTGTTGTAGGGCAGACGCATGGTAAAACAGGTTTGTAAAAGATACTTAATGGAGGAATAAATGCTATTCTTTAGGGGAAAGTGTTCTCTGGCTATGTTGGTGTATGAAAGTAAGCTGGATGCCTGGTATAGACACAGACAGACAAGGAGGAACAAAAAACAGGACTTTGACAATATGCATACATGGGGCAGACAGCTGGGAATGTATTGCTAGTGACTGAGTCAGTCTCTGAGATATGTTTACCGAGCTATAATAAAACCCAAAGGGAGTTCATCATAACGTGCACATACACTAAAGCACATATTCGCAAGGTTGCTATAGTTTAGCGTTTACATTTTTTATTATCTGTTCCAGCTTCAATTCCACTTTGATGTGTCTGTTTAGTTTTAGTTGGTTTTCAGACCTTGTTAGACTAACTTGATATAGTTTTCACTCAGCAGTAGCTGAGTGAAACTTTGTAACTGAGCTGAATAGCCATGGGACCTTATCTTTCAGGGTGGCTAATACTGTATGCTGATTGCAGAGGAGTTAGACCTCCAGTCTATCAATACTTGGTTGTTTTATTCTTCATTTCTGTGTGAGAACGAGGTACTTCTGAAAATGTAAATGAACAGTAAAACATTTAGCGTCACTGAAAACCTTTCCTTTTCTTAACTTTCCATACTGCCTATAGCTGCTGACATTTTCTCTTCAGAAGTTATATTTCAATGAATACATGTAACAATGTACACTTAAATAAATGCTAATAGATAATTAGCCAGTCATGTGGCAGCAACTCAAGCCAAGCATGCAGGAGAATGCTGTACGTTTAGTTGTCCAAACGTCAGACTGGGGCAGGATATGTAATCAGTGACTTTGACTGTAAAATGATTGTTGGTGTCAGATGAGTATCTCAGAAACATCTGATCTCCTTAGACTGTCACACCTGGCGGTCTCTAGAGTTCACATGTGGTGGTGGGGAACAAGAAGCCTCCAGTGAGTGACATCACTGTGAGTGAAAGTGCCTTGCTCATGAGAGAGGTCAGTGAGAATGGCTAGACTGGTTCAAGCTGACAGGACGGTGACAGGAATAACTCAAATAAATGATAAGAGCATCTCCGAATGCACGGCACGTCAAACCTTGGAGCGGACCTGCGAGTGTCCACTTTAGTAGGTGAAAGGTATTCCAACAGTAGCAACCATGTGTTATGCATACTGTACTTACATATGGCCATCTGGGGTACAGTATACTTTACATTCGGTAATGCTTGTCTCTTTGCCATGCCACAGCATTATTTGAGCAGAGAGCTGACATTAGCAGAACCAATATTGTTTTAATGGGCAATAAATAATGGACAGTTTCAAAGACACCACACACTGGGTGACAAATTGACTTGTGTTGGGGGAAAAATGCCAAATGCTGTGTAAATGCTGGAGCAGGTTGTATTTAGTTAGCTAGCTAACTTTGTCCCATTGTACACCCTGAAGTGTACCAATATATAAGTACATATACATTTGTGTTGTGAGGGATTTGTTGATCTTCGCTGTTAAAATATTAACATTGTGCTGCTGCTTTTGTATGTATGTATGTATGTATGTATATATTGTATATTTGTATGTTTTCATCTTAAATAGATTCATCTTCATTATCACCCCTCCATGTCCTGTGCTGGTATGCACAATTCAACACACAAGGTTAGAGGAGAGGAGAGATAGGCAACCAATACGACAACCCAGGAACACTCCTAATGGGCGAATCGCGCACATTTAGACCGATGAGTGTTTCGCTAATCCCACATATTGGCTTGCTGGCAATAGTGATTTGAAGGTTAAATCCTGTCTTATTGCATTATTGACTCATCTCGTGTTTGTGCCTTCGTGTTAACCCCCTTTGTTTGTTGTTTCAGCCCATTTACAAATTGTATCTTATTAGGGTAGCTGTGTCCAAACCCCAACTGTGTATTTGCGGTATTGAACTGCTTTTTTCTTGTTTAGTCTGTATCCAGTAATTAGTCATTCTATAGGCCTCCAGTATTGTGTCAACATTTACAAAAATTTTCTCATTGGCACCGTATTTTGGTTATAAACATGATCAATATGGAAGTGGTTATTACCTAGAATAGTGTTTATGTAAAAGTTATTCCTCTGTGATTCCTTGAATTGAATGAATCCCTAAACTGCCCGTAGTCTTACGATTTTAAAGGTTTTGAAATATGACCATTCCACTGAAAATACTGTCCCAGGGAAGTGGAGTAGATTTAGCAGCTAAATAAAAAAGGGAACCAGATAACACACTGCATCCTTTAAAGCTTTCACACACACATGATGCGTGCACGCACTCACACACATACACACACAGATATTGAACATAGGCAGACCACAAAGTCCAGATTATTATCTGATCTGAACCATCTGACAGACCAGCTGATCGCTGCTATACATGCTTGGCCAAATAGTCCAGGGCACATTAATTAAGATGGGTAGCCTTCCGTTGGCTGCTGCTTCCCCTGCTAAACCCTTTGCACCTCCTTTTACAGTATGCTACTGTATATCTGTCCCAATCCATGTCTGTTGTAATTCATGTTCTGTCCTGTATCTTGTGGAGGGTTTTTTGCTGCACATGCACATGGAAAGGCAGGGAGCTCCCACAACAGAGCCAAATATAACTAACCGCTATGCAAATACAATACTTTATATTGACTAACAGTGGTCCTGACTGAAATACAGTAAAGGGCATAGAAGGAGATGCAGAGGCTTTAACACATATTTGGTCCAAATGTACATTATGTACTGCTGATTTTTGGGACCTCAGACAGGAACAGTAACTTTAGTAAGAGTAGAGCTTAATATAAATAAGGCTAGAACGGGTATTCTTGCATGCCTAATAACTACCGTAGCTCTGGCTTCAATAGCAGTTTCAATGAGTATGGTTTTGTTTTTTCTCAATAGCCCGACATGTTTTTGAATTCAGGATTTTAGAAACTAGGTTGTAACATGTAAATGTGTCTTTTCTACTGTTTGTAATGACCAATACTAACTAAAGCCAACCAACATGTGTGACCCAGACTTTGTGACAGAGTAGTGATGTGAGCCATGCCTGGCATACTGTAAATAAGTGAAAAATATGTTGCGTAAGGCAAACACATACTACACAGAATGTTTTCAGCTTCTTGTTATTCATGCATCATGATGTATTGATTTGAATGAAGCCTCACATCTTAGTGATGATCCTCTCTGACCTTGCCTTGTTGGCGCTCACTGTAATCGGTCTATGGGCTCGTCTCGAGTCTGCTCAATCCATACAGTCCTGTCTGGCAGGCTTCACACACATATTGTGTATGTGTTTGTTTAGTTTTACCGCTTCAATGATAGACTCCGGGGCGACTGTTGCAGGTAAGATTTGTGTCAGAGCACTTTGAAAAGAGCCCAGTGGTCTCAGATTCTCTCTTCGTGGAAGGGTTTCAGACAGACATCTACATGTGTCGCCTGCACGAGACTGAGCCATTATGGTGAATATATTTCTGGCCTGATGCATGCTGCTCACCTTCAGTTTTTCTGTATAATAATAACAACGTGTTTGCGTGTTTGCCTTTTTAATCACAAGCATTCGGTTGATTTTTATTATTACTAGTCTGATTTTTCCTGAGAATGGGAGGCAAAACCACACTGTCTAAATGAGTCATTCTTGAAGATAGTCTGTGGTGATGCATAGCGTGCTGTTTCACTTCACACTCTGAGCCAAACAGTGGTCGTGACTACAACTTCCAGCCATACATGTACAGTATATGCAATGTATCAAATTGGTTGCAACAAAATGTAATTTCCCATGCAAATTAACGTAGCCTGACCGATTTTGTATTGCTAATCTTGCTGAACATCTCTATTTGACATATTAGGTATGATCATTATATGTGAAATTATGTTAAAGTAAAATAATTGCAAAATAAATGTAAAATGTAAATAGTATTTGCCCAAACTGAACAACAGACTATTTCCTTTGACTCAGACTTAATTTGATGTCTTAGAAGGTATCGGTTTCGATGTTGGGACCGCTTGAAAGACAATGAAACATCACAAAAAACTAAAACTTTGACACATATATAGGAACTGAATCTAAATGAAAAAGTCAACACCATTTTCTTTGGACAACCTACTACTAACACAACTGAACAGGCAACACAGGGCCAATCTGGTCAGTGCAAGTTTATAATAGAAAGAAGCCTATTTCAAAAGATTATACAGTACTATAGACATTCCAATTAGCAATCCTGATGTACTGTGATTGGTTGGTCAATATAGTGTGACATTTTTGTTTCATTACAAGAGGTATTTCTAAACCTTGTCTTGAGAGAACTGTGCTGTGGTACACCAGTAGGTCTATGCATTACAGTGCCACTGAGGTATTTGTAATGATGCTGTTGTTTTTCTCACAATGGATCAATGACATGTTTCTCAGCCTGAGGCTTTGCATCACTGCTGCTAACCTTCGCTTCGCATGCCACGCTCTAGCTGGATGGCTGTAATTAAAAGAGAAAATAATAGTTTGCACCCTGTGATGCAATTCTGTATCTGTGGTTGGGGTGGTGCAATTTAATATTCATTTTGTCAACATTGACATGGGCTGGTTAGCCAATTTACGCGCCTAGCAATGACTTGAGAAATGCAAGTCTTTTTATTGACCTCAAGCTTTCAGTATATTAATTCAAACCATTAAGTCAAAACATTATTTAGCATTAGTTCACTCTCCTTGATGAACTTTGGCCAGCATCTAAATAAATCTGGGTAATGACTAGGGCTGTCGCGATAACCGCAATATTGCAATACCACGGTGTTGCTAACCCAACCGCAGGCCGTGGAAAGCAACCGCAGGTACTGCAAACCGCAATGTTTACATTTTATATTTTTCATGAGACTAGCCCATCGAATATGACGTCTGATCTAGGGCGTGTGCACTATCTAAGCACAAATTCCCCCAGCCCCATATTAGCC
>JAODOY010013498.1:0-27626 GCA_025399855.1 Forbesichthys papilliferus | reverse complement strand
AATTGTTTACATTTAAAATTCACCCTAACTAATTGAAGTCTATTTGATTAAATCATGTTCACAAGAGGAATATAAATTTATTATGTAACATATGCATGTTTTCTTTTTGTAAATTTGAAGACCTGCCATTTCCATTTTTATCAGTGTACATGCTCATCAAAATGATGTGTATGTAAAATATAATATAAAACTATTTTGTTGTGAAATGGTAACAGATAAAGAACTCCACAAACTGCATAATCAAACTCCATTGCTCTGAATAGTCCAAGTGATTTATCTGCATTTTGCTTTCAAAAACTTCAAAGAAAACTAAAAATCACAGTCAGTGAATGTGACATGTTAATCCCCATTACCTCTCACCCACTCCACCAAGAACCCATCTGGACAAGGCAAAATCCAAATTGTGAGTTGTTTTGTTTGTGCTTATTCAACAGAAACTCTTAAAGTAGAAATGCATCAAACATTACCTTTGTGTTTTGTTTCATCATTCCAAATGTATTAACTCTGATGCCCAATATAGAAGCTCATTTGGGCCTTAGCAATAGCATAGCATGAGCTATGCCAGTTTGTTTAACCCTCTTAAGGGCAAATTAACCCCCATTTCAACCAGCTCATCATCTACAAAAGAAAGAGGTATTAATCTTTTAAGCACATAACGACACAAAGTCCCCCCCCTCTCTCTCTCTCTCTCTCTCTCTCTCTCTCTCTCTCTCTCTCTCTCTCTCTCTCTCTCTCCCGGAGTGCATTTTGCGGAACAATATTTATTCTTGCAAAACCAAACAAGTTAAGGCTGTGCCAAGCAGAACATTCCCTGAAGTTAAAATCTATTAAAGGGACACTCATTTCCCTGACCGGCATTATGCTTGTGGGTGAAATAGCTTTATGGCGGGTGAAACTAAAGATCACATGACATGCATCTCCTCCCCCACTTTAAACACAGTGTACCCCAAATAGCAATTTTAAAGACATTTGGGGTTATATGATAGACTTATAACACATATAGGGAGTGTACTTTTAAATAACACGCTGCTGTGCAGTTTCTTGTCGGGTCTGGTATATTTAACACATAATTTTTGGGTTTTGTTGTTGCAAAAGCACTTTTTTTGTGTGTGAGGCAAAGCCATGCAAGGTTAATTACATGCAATGGGTGTAGTTGCAAGCAGGTAGACTGCAGGAAACATGTTTGAGCCCTTGAGGTTTTGAACAAAGGAAAACTTCTGATGGATTACAGATCCACAGTAGAAAAAAATAAGAAAAAAAGGCAGGCTTATGGGACATCAGGTCAATGAGAAAACGTCAACATATTTGCTCCCCATAATTCCACTAAAGCTTTTAGCTCTGCAAGGAATTGAGGGGCCAAATGTTAATATATGCATTTATGCTCGAGATCATTGGTCTACAACTAATTCCTAGTAATTACATACTTCTTTGAGGTTTGATAAATTGGCCTAAAGCCTGTCTTAAAAATATCTCTTAGTTACAAAACGCGACCTGCTTGCTTTCACTCCAGACTAATTTGAGGATGTTGATATGCAGGTTTTTCCGAATAATTTAAGTGAAAATGAATGTAGTCGGGTGTGAGTTTAATCTGATTTATACAATAATATCGACATAACAATAAAACGAATGTCCACTTAAAATGGAATGTGATCAAACGTCTGTTGCCAGGTTAATTGTCCCAAGTTTGCAAACATTATATTATTAATAACGTATTTGGGCGTGAACGTAATTCTGCGGCCTGCTGTGTAGCAATATTTTTGCTGTAGCATATTTCAAAGGAGTCCCAAAGACGAAGATCGCGTGAAAGGAGGTATGGGAAAGCATCTGACTCAAGAGTGCTTCTCCCTACCCCCAAGGTTAAAGCAAGCACTTCTGTCATATTAGCTTAGAGAAAGGGTCCATATTTTTAAATAAATCATGCCCTAGAAGGATAGTTTCATGCATGCATATAAGCTGCAAAAGCCATTAACGTGAAATGCATTCATCTGCATATACGACTTCCACATTTACCTGAATAGCATAATGTTAAAATATATAGGCTACATCTGCAGCCATATTAGTTAATCATTTTAATAAACTACTGGGATAATGTTTTGCACTGGCAATCAATTCCCTGGTTGAAATAAATAAATAATTGTCCGGGGACTGGTTTTAGCCTATAACATATCTATATTTAACCTATGTCTGGAATACTGCTATTGCCTCTCCGTCGTGTGATTTCTAGTTAAAAAAATCTTTAGTTTTGGTAACATTGTCGACAAGTTTGTTATTGAATGCATGGTTATGGTAACATTTATCCTTTTCGAAATTTCTATTGAGGCTATATATCTATATGTAATTCGATGTTGCGAACTAAAGGCTATAGCCTTACATCTTCTGAACGAATGCTATCACGTATCTATCGAAATAGACACAGGCTACATAAAGTAATTAGACTATCAATCGAGGAGCAGCCCTGTTTTTTGTTTTTGTTTATTTGTTTCAATTATTTGGGGGCAATTTTGTTTTATCCCAATGGAGTATGAAGAACACGATTAAACATAGCCTACATAATCAAAAGCGGCATGAAAGATGCGAGTCAATTTTTAATCTGGTTTGTGCCTGCAAGACACGATAGCCTTGTCCTGACTGAGTCTTGTCACGCAGTCCCTTTACGCCGCACTTTAGACCCGAATCTATAGCATACCTCTATTAACTAACCAGACTAAAGTGACTTGATGCCACTAAGCCTATAGAGGCTATACACTCTTGATGTCAGCAATAGCCTAACCCAGTGTCTATATGACTAGTTTGTTATTATGTCATAAGTCTGCACACAAAATATCCTATGTGAATCTGAAATTAATAAACAAATTAAAAACAAATTATATATGAATATATATAAGCAATTTATTTTGTTTCAGTTTTTAATGGTTTATTTTATCTCGAATAAATTATTAGCATATTATAGCTCAACAATCGTAAAAAGGCCTATACCTGTATATAGGCCTATAATTGTCGTGCTGATAACGGTTTTACTAATAATTATATATATCTCTTGCATATTTAAATTAGGTTTTTGCTATTTCGAATAAAGTTAAAAGTGTGTACCTATATTTTCGGAGGCTCTGAGTCCATCAACATCAATGTCTTATAGGTTCTCCTGGAGGATTTGTTCTCTCATCTGGTTCTATAAGGATGTATTTGGCTAACTACATCATAATATTTTGATAATCAGTTCTGCTCCAATCCAACTTTGATCACCTCCCACTTAGCCTTATAATGAAGTGGTAAACCTAAACCATATAGGCATAAAGTACTTAATGTGAATATAAGTTATAGTCAATCAATGAACATAGGCTACATGTTTGTTGAAAATACCATTTTGAGTCCATGTAGGTTTATACATTTTATTAATCTTTTAAAAGTAAAAACATACTATCTGTATTATTTATAGTCCTATATATAACCTATATATATACTGTGAAGTGTGCACACATCCAATATCATGTTTTTCATTACATCCATGCTTGAAGGTTATTATAATAATGCACGTATAGGATTATTTAACAATAACATTAATGAAAAACGAATTTAGTGAATGTATCCAGCTTTTCTATTTACTTAAAATTGAACGGTTCACTATTAGGGATTTTAATTGAGAAATGTGGGTGGATAAGTAATAAACAATGGGATATTTTAATAGAATACATTGTGTGAGTGTAACCTATGAGGTGACCCGATAAATCACGGAGGTAATTTCCAACGCAGAGTAGAGTGCTATTTGTAATGATGCTAATCAATCAATAGATGGCGCTCCTGCATTGCAGTGAATTCGAGTGCATCACTCACACTCAATTGTATTTCACTTTTACACTGCTTGAGCGTATAAACCATTATATTGTTACTATATTAGTCTATATTGAACCTTGAATATGTATGAAACATTTGGGTAAACCTCAACAGTGTCAGGAAGAGATTTATAGCAAGGTGAATGTCATCCATGGTAATTATTAGCCTATTAGACAGAAAATGTCATCCGGTCCCCATAAAACAGTACGCGAGGCAGTGAGGTGTGTATGTATGCACAAGGCTGTTATTAAATGTTCTTACTGTGAAAGTCATGTCATGCTTTATATATATAACAGTAAAATGTTTTAATGATAATCTGTTTCTCCTTTTTATGACCAGAGGTAGGTTTCAAATACTGTCCATTTGTCAAAAGTATCTTAATAATTTTTATGTTATTTTTTTATTGGTTCAGTGGTGATTGACTGTCCTTAACAGGTGATGGTTTGCTGGAAATATCGCTCCAGTGCTCCAATGAGAGACAAACATTAGTCTTCACGACAACACTCATAGAATACATTATTATATGTGCATATTTCTAGCCCTACACATGTGAAGGCAAGACTAAACCACTAGTGTCGACCATTCCAGTCTCCAGGGGTTCTACAAGAGCACATTTCACACATGAAATGAATAGCAACCGTCACATTATAAGATCGGTTCATTTTATCCCCCTCCAACCCACATCTTGCAAAGCTGTCTCTTGTCATTTATAATGTCAATTCGTACAACCTTTAAGACAGCTATAGTATTAAGAAATGTACCCCTCTGCTGACACGTATTCAATTGTAATGCAGTTCAATAAACCATGAAGCAAACAGGAACTATACACACATACTGTGAGTTTCCCATTTCTGAAAAGGAGATTTATCACGAAATTAATCAGTTGCCCATTGAACTGCATTATAAGCCCAGTGAACAGCGTCTGCAGAGGCTTCTGTGAGTGGTTTCTGCTATTAGCGCATATTTCAATGAGGTTGTGCTATGCACCATTGCAAGTAGTGGGAAATAACCTTTTAATAAGGTCTGGGATGAAGAAAGTGAACATAACCTTTAACTCTCATGGAAACTCACAAAAGCACAGACAATAAATCAATGAGTGAAATGTAGAGATTAAAGAAGCAGATGCACAATTCATTACATCGAGATGATGAGGTGTTTAACATGCACACAGCCTGCCTGTCTCTTACCTTCTCACCCATAAAATGAGTCCTTCAGAGAGAGGGAATGTTGTCTGTGACACTTCCAGCATAATGCAAATTAGTATTGTCGGGCTTTCACGTGAAATGGGTTTTTTAATTCAATGCACGGGTGGCATAAGTTCTGCTGGTAGCCAGGCATGAGTCTGGTTGAAATACCATTATTTACATAGCCTGCAGCTGTCTGTCTTGTTCTACTGTCTCTCTGTCTGAAATGTCATATGATTTCCTTCTCTGACTGATGTGTAATGCAATGTCTTGTATAAGAGGAGGGAAAATTAAACATGTAATGCTTAGGTCGACCTACCTGTGTTGACCTACCTGTAATCATCCTTAAGCAAGATGCCTAACCCCCAACTGCTCCCGGTGGTTGGTCGCACCTTGCATGGCAGCGATCACCATCGGTGTATGAATGTGTGTGTGAATGGGTGAATGTGAGGCAAAATACTGTAAAGCACTTTGGATAAAAGCTCTATATAAATGCAATCCATTTACCATTAACTATTGTTCCTTAAATGCATGTCGTTTCCAGATGAAAGCGGTCATGTCTTGAGTGTCCATTGCAACTTCGTGACATTTGTGGCAGCCTAATGTTTGTTTGTGGTTTTCCTAACATTATTTGCTCATTTGCATATTTATGCTTGTCATTGCAATTAGGCCTACATACACATTAGCTTACTGTGACTAAAATAAGATATGAAAACCAATGTTAGATATTAATGACTAAATATAGTCTGAGGTTATATAGTTTTTCTTAACATTGTAGTTTGATGCAGATTATGTTTTAAAACTTTACTTGACAAAACATTACAGTGACAGAACTGGAGAAGTCATGTCTTATGTTTAAACACTAATGACTGTTACTAATTTTCATAACTTGAGACCGGTACAAAACTCCAATTCCCTTCCATGCATATGACTCTTCCAGATGGGGCAGGGCCTTGATGAATAACTCTGTTGGCCAGCATGTTCTATAACATAGGTGGGTTTCTTTCCATAGCCCTTAGATGGTCTCTGCAGATCGTTTAGCAGCCATGGGATCAACATACACTACAAATCAGAGAAGGCACTTACTGTAGGCCTCTTATCTTATCTTGGGTCTTGACATGTCGCTTCACATGTTTTAATTTTAATATGTGGGCGTATGGATGTGAATAAAACATGTCCCATTCACGGTAAAGTGCAGATGCAAGTATAGTTATGATTAACCCCTGCAACCCTTTGTATGGTGATTGATCAAATTTATGTATAGCTGTCAAAGACAAGCTGTGTATTTGGTCTTATTTATTCAGTCATTCAAGTTGCACCACCTAGACCTTGAGCTGTTCTTCTGTGCTACTGAATTATTTACATGTGTTCTCCTAGGCTAACAGGTTGTGGGTGAAGGTCTTATATTATGGATGAGGCAAAGCACCCTGTTGTGAGAAATATACTAAGTTTCTGTGAAAAGATGGCATCAGAGGTCCAATTACTTATATATAGTAATGTGAGAAAAATTATGTTCTGTTTTTTCTTTTTACTTTCTGGAAATTGCTTTTTAGCAAGAAATATTACACAACATGGCTGTCAGAATAAATTGTCTTCCCAGTCAAATTAAAAACAAGATTCTAATATCTCAATAAATAGATTGAATCCACTTTAAACCGAGCCTCTGCAATACTGAAAATAAAAACAAGTTTAAAGACTGAAGGGCTGTAAAGATAATCAAATGTCATTGTATGAATTTTCACAGAGATAAAAATTATGCCATAAGTGAAATGAATGTATGATTCATATTATATTTCTTATGACACCTTACCCAAAGCCAATGCTTTGTTGACTTGCCGACAGGTACAGCATTAGCGGTACCTGTGACAAATAGTATACAATCAGAAGGCTGAACATTACAGTATCTGCTGTATTCAAGGATATTAGCTTGTTGACTGTCCTACTGTACATTGACATTCACGTTATTAACTGAGACAACTCACCCAATGACCTGTTCATTATAAGAGAAATTCTAATGAATTTGTCTATTTATCACATAATAGAGGAGTATTGATGAATCAATGGAATTAATGGATTTACTCCATGTAAGTGTTAATAAATAATCAAGTTAGTTAGTTAATTAATAAGTCATTTGTTAGTCTTTTTATAACTGTTTTTGATTGTAAATAATTGTGTTACCGTTTCATTTTGAATAATGACAAGACACAAGGTGTTTTCCATTAGTTTAAAATACGATATGATACCATACTGTAACATAGGAGAGTCAGCAGTTAAAGCCATGCTTACATAAGCCTGTTTGAAGATGAAAACATCTGCTGTAATCAGTCCCCAAGCTCAAATCATAAGACAGCCAAAAGTGCTGAGCCATGGGATGTTTATGATTACAGGACATTTCAGTGAGGAATTGCTCTCATGCTTATGGGTTTACTGTCATCAGCCTGCAGTATTTTGATGTCCTTGACAGATTCCATTCCAATGTTCCCTGCCTTCCTGAAGGTGCTCTCTGAGATATCTCAAAGGTACATTCACATGTAGTCATTGTGTGGCAATTTGGATATAGCTCATGGTCAAATATTCTACAATATGGTAATGCAAGTTGTTACAATTTGTTTGAATGTTCTCAAGCCTTGATAGAGTAGGTCCAGCATTCCAGCTCAAAGTGGGCAGCCCATTTTCCTCTTGTATTTAGTGAGTGGACATAATTCCTACAAAACCACTTCACCAATGTATTTAGATTTTGGTTAAACTACAGTACCTGAAGCTGCATTAATATTATTCTTTTATATGTACGATTTTGCATTTGACTTAAAGCCTAAGTCACAGGAACACTCCCTGATTGTTGCCATGCTGATGGACATTTGGGGTTAATCGTAATGCATTTTATTGGCCGCCACGTGATGTGTCCACAAGGTTGTGCTGCGTGGCTCATGATTAAGGGACTCATTTGTCTGCTTAGTCTCAACCTTTCAAGTAATTAAGAAGCTATGCGATGCAGAATACTGCCTGGCCTCTGGGTCTTCAAGTCATCTTTCATGTGCCTGATGACCACTCTGCCAATGCCTTCCATATGTCCACCACTGTAAAGGCATCAAAGGGTGCCTTTTCATGTGAGGTATCATAGGAATTGAAGTTGATGAGCTAATTATCCTTTTGGACTTTTGTGATTAATGAATTGTTGGTAGAAAACTGTTATCATTTACAACTTGTGCATTTTTGATTAAGTGTAATAGGTTTTGATTGGCAAATTATTTAGTTTGAAGTGTCTTTCTGGCAGAAAATATTACTCACGTTAGTCACATTTTCAGTTTTCACTCATGCAATTGCATCATGGGTAAACACATTATAGCATATGGAATTCTTTACTATCCCATTGTGTATTCAGTGCGGCAGCAACAAGACAAAGTAGGCAATATTTATTGGTAACCTTTCGGCCCCATTCCCATTATTGTAACTTCCGGTTCAGTAGGATGTGTCTGACAAATTGGGTGTGACACCTCGGTGCATGAGGTGAGCATGCGATGTCTGCAACTAGACAGTGCTTCTGTTTAACTGGATCACTCACTGAAGGTGCAAAGTGAAGCCAAATCACAGGGATGGGACAGAAGTGCCTGATAGGTATGCAAGAGAGGGATGCTGTAGTGCCTGTGTGATGCACAATGCCAAAATGTCAATCAAGATGGCAAGATATAGGCCCTGGCTACTGGAAATGATCAGTTGGCTTAAAGCATGTCATGTTTCTGGTTAGAGGTAACACAATTCCATACCATTATACAGGCGTTGCATAAATTTATTTAAAAGTCAACCTCCAACTCCATTCTCACGTCTCAAGTTGCTAATCCTATTGTAAACAATGGTATTATAAACAATGGTGTTGTCACTTCTGATACACCGCACCGTAGCAGAATACTTTATCCTATCTGCTGGTTACAGCAGAACTCCTGAAATAGTGGCTACTATTTGGGGGGGCGGAGCTTCTGAGGAAGCACCCTGTGTCACTGAAGGATTAGGTATATTTGTTTAGATGTTGAGCTCAAACATCAACACTCTTTTCACAGGATCGCCTACTCCACCTTTCATATTGGGAAACTACTAGGCCTGTATCCAAGACAAGCTCAATGTTCCCAGCAGACACGTTTGGAGCATGTAGGCATACTGTAGCTATACAGTATGCAAGTCTGTACTAAATTAGTAAATAAGTTAAAAAGTATTTGTTAGGCTACATGTGTACGTTGTGTGTCAACCAAACAAGCACGATTCCAGGAGGGATATGCAGTTGGTAGATATGCAACTATACATTCTACAAACACCCAATTTATGAACCCAGTGACTGACAGTTTAATGAAATGGCTATATTTATTTGCTATATTTTTATATGCATCCAGGAGAGAAAATGAATAGGTGTAATGCCTCCTGTTTAAATGAGGAAGACCCAACAGAATGATAACAGATGGCTCTAAGGGAGATGCCCATTTTGAGCACGCAAATGAAATACAGAGCTTCACAGCCTGGACAGAGCAGCACAGAACAATATTATTTATTTAATTATTTATTTATTTATTTCAATAATCTTTATTGTTTTTACCAGTTCTAAAGGTCACGAGCTGCACATGGTGCTTTTAATTGCTTTTTTGTTGAAATGACTTTATAGCTAAAATATGGTGAGGTTGGCAGTAGTTCGCACAAAACTCTCCAAATAAATCACAGCACAGAGTGCACACGCACACACACACACACACACACACACACACACACACACACACACACACACACACACACACACACACACACACACGCACCTTGTAAGCAATTAACAAAAACAGATAATATCTATTCTTTATTTATTTATTCTAAGACCCAATAGCCAGTTTAATGGTATTGCTATAGTATGAAATATCCATGAAAACACAAACACAAGAATAGAGTACAATATTTACTGTACGTTGATTTACATGTCTTTTCCCTGCCTTACAGAAGCATAACGGAAACAATTGTCTAAATGTTGGTCCTTATTACAAAATGTGCTTTTAATAATAATAATAATAATAATAATAATAATAATAAAAGTGGTTCGTGAGGGATCCTGGCAGTGCAGGGCCCCTGGAATCGTCCTAACTGCCCTTCCCTACAATGCCCGTGCCTGCATGCCTATGATGTGATATCACACCAAACACCATTGATTTCCCCACTGGCCCGGCCTGTGGCATACGACAAGATTATCAATTTGGGCAGAAGCCATTCTTTCAGTAGCAATAATTCTTAATGGAAAATGAACACTCGGACATTGTGTGGTCTTGGGTGAGGTATGCAGCACTCCATTAAGTGAACATCATAGGTCTTGTCCAGAGTTCAGCTCCCATTACAGAGTGAATTGAATAGGCAAATACATCAATAATTCCTCTGTATTCCCAGGAGAGTTGTGACACCCTCTACGTGTCATCTCATTTGCAGTGCAAAATGAAATGAAGTCGTAGCTACGCTAAGCAATTCACTTTGATAAAACAAAGAATAATGAAACTAATTAAAAGTAAACAAGCACACAGAAAAGCTGGCTGATCAATTGGTCTTAATTAGTTTTAAAATTTCATCCGACATCTGAAAAATAGGGCTTATGCAGTTACCACAATGTTGTGATATTGCAGTGATGACAAGCCGACCACAGTAGATGGACTACCACCAAGATAAAGGGGGCGGTAAACGTAAACCGTAGTGTGAGGTGTGCATGCATGCTATCCAAGCCCTTCAGAAAACAGGATAGGTTATTAGGGTGACCGACGTCTGAAAATGCTCTGTCACTCTTTACGTCAAAGAGATGCCACCTAGAGGTCTGAATGGGTTGGTGTCGTGAACATGCACATGCATGCTGCTGGTCCTTTACTGGACCTTTGTGGTGCAGATGGTGATCTCTCCTGATCTCTGCTGTTACAAACAGCATCAGCAGAATCCCATTGTCACCCGCCACAGCCTACCCTTGTGGACAAAGTAGCTCTTTCCAATCTTTGTGCTGTGTGCAGGTGAAGACAGAAGGTGATTCATCCGCCCCTTCTATAGGTCAGCACTGATGAATGGGAACGTGAGCTCTATTTTAAAATGTGTGTTTCTGTATTATGCCAAGATATATAGTCCCTGATACACTGTAAACTGTATGATACAAATTCATACAAAGATAGTTTTACTCAGTTACTGATTGCTTGTATTACTTTGTGTCAAGTATAACAAGAACATGTGGCCTGATAAGACACTATTAGCAAATGTATTTCTGGGGAACAGTACATAATTGTAAGAAAGATTGCAAACATATCGTAGGCAAGATCAGTATATGAGGCTTTACAGTGGTCACATGCTGTTATTATCGAAAAAAACATCAATTTCAGCATATTTTTGTGGTGTTGCTGAGCAGAAATCTGACTTTTGCATGTATCAATATTGTCATCATAATATTTTGGTGGTGTTGCCTGTTCATTTCCTGCAAAATCAATCTTTCACCAAACCCATCCAAACAATAACACAAGCATATATATAGGCTTACTATATTCCGGGCTCTCAACATATGTTATTTAAAATAATCAATATTCTTCATAGGACCTTAAATGTAAATTTGGGGACAGCACAGTATAACGCTATGCTTGATTGGAACACTTGGGTGATGGGTTTTGGAACAGATTTGTCATGCAAAAGTGTTCATCATTGCCTTGCTGTTAACTTTCACTTACAGTTTTCCCTTGGGCAGAACCACCTTGCGGAAGCAAACAAAATAATAAAAATGACATAATGGTGTTTTAGGCTGCATGTTTGTGCCTAAAGATTGCTAAACCACTTCGTTCCCTCCGAATAAATAATGAAATTAAAACCATTATGCAACTTTCTTCCTAACAAACAAGTCTTCACAGCCTCAGGTTTTTAAATGTGTGCACAGTCCAAGAGCACAAGAGCATATAGGGAACACACCAACAGCAACATAATTAAAGTAAAAGCCGGTAATTAAAACGTTTCTGTTTAGATTTATCTCATTAGTATCACCTAAGGAAAGCTGATTTACAAATTCGGATAAAGCATAATCACCTTGGATACATGTACCTATTCAGTGTGTTCTGACAAAATACACCAGTTTGCTCAGTAATTAGATTGCATGTGTTGTTCACACCGGGGTGCCACTGTGCATAGTACATTCCCTGAATGTGTGTGTTTTTGAAGCCTGGTTGAAATCACACATCCCTGGCAGCTAGTCAGTAGAAAGTGCATTACTTTTACCACAGTGTCACAGTTCATTGAATGTCTCCACTAATGTGGACTCTGATGAAAGTAGCCGCCATACAGCTGTCTTATATGTATGTATCTCACTTACAGTATACTAATACTAGAAAGGCCAAAGCACTAATAAGTAACAAGTGCACTGTGACATTTAAGTTAGTGTAGGATAACTCATTAGACATTGAAATATACCTTGAGACAAATCAATGCTCAGAGGCTGGTTCAGTTATATAATGATCATATCCAGAGTGAGTATTTATAGTTAACTTGTTCTAGGAATTCAAACACACAACAATTTATAGACATATTGCACCAGACGGGGACATCTGGGCCGCCATCCAATTTATTCATTATTTGTATTTATTTGGTAGTCAATCATTTGATTTGTGTACAGATATCCGGTTAGATACATTCATTATATTAATTATGTTATATTGATTATTACTTATAATATGGTATACACTATAGGAGCAAGTCTGTCCTGACCCCCCATCTCACACACACACACACACACACACACCTTCAATGTATTTTTTGTTAAACATTTCCATGAACACTTCAGCAAGCTGGGCAGAGATTGATAGAGTGAAACAGATTTTTTTAAAGGCTTTAACCTTTAAATAGCTTACCTGGGATTGCTCTGATAAAATCATGGTTGTACGAACATTTTTCATTTCTTCCCAGCCCAGGTGACTGGGAGTAAATTGAAGCCACTCGAGTGTTGAAGAGGCCCATCCACAGGAGTATCATGCATTAGATGCTTTCACAAAGTTTATATGGAATGATTACAGTGAGAAACGTTATCATCTTTGACTGCACAACTAACTGTGATGAGAAACTGTACTATAGTGTGCAAAGTTTGTTTTTCTTTTTAGATCATTTTGAATTAAATGGTGTGTTGAAAAGTACACAATTACAGTACATGTCTCCAAAACAGGTAAACATTGCAGTCTTGCATGACACTAGGAATATACAATAAACCATTTTGAAAAATTGGGGAAATTGGGTTGAGGTTTCTGAGCTACCCTTTCAGTCTTTAGTTCGTAAATAAGTTTTTAAGTGAGTTATAGTAATAACGGTAGTAATAAAGTGTAATCCTCAGGAGTTCGGTTACATATTTGTTTATTACAATCTCTGCGACTCCCTAAAAACCATAGTACAGCATGTGTTGTATAATATAGTGTAGGACTACAGTGCATATTTCAGCGTTTGGTGGACATGTTATTTTTTAAACTGTGTAGTTTATTGAGTGAGACTTTACCCTTATTAGAGCCTTAAATGAACACAAGCTGTATCAAATATAACTCATCCTTGTTTAAAAAACTTTGACATATTGCAAAAACAAATGAATTAATTAAAACCGTAAATATTGATAGTATAGTATAGGATAGGATAGTATTGCAAATGGTTTATGTACAGTTAATAGTATATGTAGATATATGTGTTTTGCATCCTAAGAAAAAAGTGTCCCCATTAAAGAAATTGTTGCAGTTATTAGGAAAACCATTGATTAAATGATGTCATACTCGCACAACTGAGTGAACAATATTTGCCCTTTCACAGACTGTCCTTTGCTTCGCATCAACCACTTTGCATCTTGGTGCTTGTTCTGAGCTCTTTATTCAAACAAATTAACAGACTGTAATGTTGTATTTTCTTTCTTTACAATGACATAAATCACATTTCTGGTGTCAGTTAGCAGCAGCCGGAGCAACAGCAGATGGAGTGGTTAGCCATTACAAATGGCTTGTGTCTCACCAGAGTAGTACAGGCACAACAACAAGATTTGGGTAGAGAGAGCTGTGTTTCACAGGGCCAGTGGATAATATTAGATTACTGGGCAACCAGGCCCAACATCAAACCTCTTTTGCTAAAAGGTCACTCACACCCTTGAACCAACATGACCACTGACTACCACTGTCCAAATCTTATTTTGACCCCATCACTGCACTTCTGTTCACAATTCCGTTTCAGACTCAATGCAATTTTGTGTGATTTCTAATTATGAAGCTAGCTTACCTACCTGCAAAAATTTATATTTCTAAAGACTAAATATACTGTATAATAGAGCTGTATAAAATAGGTAACATGGGCATTAATTTTATTGTGTTTTAGTTCAACAAATTACAACACAATAGCTTGTTAACTGCCATGATATGGCAAATTTGGAATCTCTCTGAAAAAGACATGTATTTCAGAGACTTGGCATAATTAAAAGAATGTGTAACAAATTATACTCTTCATGATTCATAAGGTGCCCTCAACCATTACGCCCTAAATGTTTGAACATTTTGGGCATATGACAAATTGTCTGTTAAGTGTTTTCTGTGTAATCTTTTGATGCATTGTGTTGGCCCAACAACATATATTGTATAGGATGTCTCTAACTTTTATTTTTCAGAACATTGTTCAATTTAAGGTGAGGGAAAATGTATTTACTGCACAGTGAAAAAGAATTGTAAGCAAATATATAAATAAAGTACAACATTTAACAAAATAATATAAAATAAAATACAATCAATGAGGTAGTTTCAAACAAAACTTGTAGTTGGTTGCCTGTATGTAGAATTACAGCCTTCCTCGCACATGCAATAGAAAGTCAACTCCCTGTATTTTTAAAGTCCACTCCAAGATTACTAAGAACGACAGAACACTGTTGTGGATAATCTGCTGCTGTGCCATGCCAAGGTCCCCAGTTATTACCTGGGAATACCAACTGTCACTTACACAGGACATCAGGGGACTTGAAGGGCTGAGATAACTTCTTAGCGTTGCAATGTAGCGTCTTTATGTGTCAATAGAAAAAATACTACTCTTGCTTCTTGTAATTTTACAGTGAGTTTAAAGAGGGAAAAAAAGGCAAAGATAATGTACAGTATAAAATACTGTTTCTACATGGTAGATTGCAAGCAACAATCAGAACAGCAATTGTGTAGGCCTGTACACTAACATAGTACAAAATGGCAGATTCCCATATTAACCAGCTGCTCTCCCTGCATATCTTGCGTGACTAATAAGGACAAGGCATTATTACACTAAACTTTAGTGGGGAAAAGCTGCACTATACTAATGTAATAGCAACGCTATTAGCAAGCAGCCAGCTTCAGCTCTTAGGGTTTCCCAGATGGTTGGTGAGGATAAGCGCAGACATGAAGGAATTACTACAACGGGACAATGACAATTAATAGTTTTAAGGTGACAATAATGGGCACAATAGGCTTTTTTTTCACTTTGATATGCCGTAATGTCATATGGCTAAATGATTGTCTTGGTAATGCAGTAGTTCACATTTTAAAGGTACACCCCTCGATTGCATTATTGCACTCCCAGAGTCCGATTTCAGTTGTTGTTCAGAAAAGCTGAGTGGCAGTAGGGGAAGGTGTATAGAGGAATGCCAGGCGCGCAGCACTCAAGCGTACAAGTCAAACCAAAACAACGCCTCTGCGACCCTGTTTTCAAACCAGGGTAACTCCAGACACAAATCGAGGAATGTCTCTTTAATAGCTAAAATGACTTTTTCCATGACTTGCAAAGAATCTTCTGGAAAGCACGACGGAAGTCCTGGTTGAAGATGGTGTAGATGGCGGGATTGAGGGAGCTGTTGCAGTAGCCAATCCAGAAGAAGAATTTAAAGAGCGAATCAGGGATCTTACAGGAGTCCCTGCACACGCCATACAAACTATAGCTGAAGAAGAAAGGGAACCAGCAGACCACAAACACCCCCATGACCACGGCCAGGACAAACGTGAACCTCTTCTCTCTGGCCTGGGATACCTTTTTCCTGGAAGCAGAGTCCCTCCGGCGCTTCCGCCGGGTGGCAAACAGGTCCATTGATTTGTTACTGGCTCTGGAGATGCGGCTGGAATGCTTGGATAGGGAGCTGCTCTTGCGAATCACCCTCTTGACCTTCTTGGAGTTCACGGTTCGTTCTTTGTGACCTTTGCCCTCAGAAGAGGAGCTCTCGTCTACATCCCCCTCCTCTCTGTGGGGGTGGCTGACCGTGCGCTGACTGGGCGTGGGCGGGCAGTGGCCGTTCTCTCGCTCTAAGTGGAACGGGGAGGTGGTTTTACTCAGCCCGTTCTCCGTTTGGGTGATACCGTCCGGCCTGGACGACTTCTCCGACATAGTTCTGGTCCTAGTTTTGGCCACCTGGTATATTCTGATGTACACCAATATCATTATTAGGCAGGGGGCGAAGAATGACGCGATGCTTGAGGAGAGAATGTACCATGTGTCATCGTTCAGCTGGCACTGGGGCTGAGAGCTACTGTCTTTATTACCTTCAATCGACATCAACGGCGGAGACGATATGAACGCAGATATAAGCCATACTATCAGGATCATACATTTGACGCGTTGAGGGGTCCGTTTGAGGTTGTACTCAACCGCCTGCGTAACGGACCAATAGCGGTCCAGACTGATAGCGCACAGATGCACGATGGACGACGTGCAGAATAAGACATCCAAAGCCAGGTAAATGCCGCACCAAACTTTCCCGAAAAACCAGTAGCCCATGAGTTCGTTCGCTAGAGAAAATGGCATTACCAGCGTGGCTACTAGAATGTCTGCACTGGCCAAAGACACTAGAAATAGGTTTTGGGGCGCTTTTAGTGCTCTGCTCGTTAACACCGCTATAACGACCAATATATTACCAACAACGGTAAACACAATAAGGAAACTTACAAGCGCAGCAATACCAGCTACTGCTGCCAAGGAATATCCACTGTCCAGCGTCCACGAAGAGTTGAGATGGATCACAGTGAAGGCGTCCAGCGCACTGGAATTAAACTGATCCATCCCAGCAATTCACACCTTATATTCCCGTGAGACTGAAGCAGTATTCACGTTCAACACTGTAATAAAGACTAACACACGAGACGGTCCTTGGTCAATGCCACTATTGAGGCTGGCGACGTGAAAACGCCAGCGTCTTGGAATAGAGGATATTCATCAATGGAGTGAAAAAAGTCAGGTGCGTTGCTGCCAGCAAGTGTAGTTGAAAGTAACATGGTGAAAAATACAAATAAAAATGTCCCGGCACGAATGTATATTTCTTGCGTCTGGAGTGGCTCATCCGTGCCTGCGTCTCCAGCAAGGCGCTCCTTCTCCTCATCATAGGGCGCGCTGTCTTGCTGCCCTGCGCGCAGTTCCCATCAGTGGCTGACTCCTGCCACGCCACGCCTCCCCAACACACACTCACCGTGGGGGCTATTTTTCAGAAGCATTGTGGTACGCTTCTCGCTGTAGGGATATACAGTGCTAAAACGTGGACATTTACGTTGCTGTAGGTAATTAAAATAAAGAATGTAACAGAGTTGAATGCATGTCAACCCGCAAATACATCTTAGAGATTTGTGTTAAGGAGGATCCATGGCAATATTGCTCCCTTTATAATTTAAATGAACATCAACAGACCTCAGGATAAAGTCATTTTAAGCCTTAGACCGATCATAATATCGCCTCCGTTTTTATGTTGCTTTAAGTCTTTAAAAACGTATGCATGGGGGCATTTATCACAAGCATGATAACTTCTCATGTTCCATCTTCCATTTGTTAAGTCATATTTTTCTTTCTAATATTTCACTCTACACACAAGCTAAATTACACCAAACATATTATTTATTTCTATTTACATTTTAATTCAGTCATTGACATTAGCATGAATAAAAAAACACAGAATATGAATGAGACATCCTCAATTTGATAGAAACACTACAAATCATATGGACAATTTTCAGATTGATACAATGGTAAGATGAAATAAATCTTTTAGAAAGCAAATTATTTAGAATTGAACATAAAACTTTAGGCTTATAGGCCTGACACTGAGAGCTATATGTAAGTGTTGTCAGGCTGATACTGTCGTAATAATACTCACAGATGGAAGATGATCTTGGGGGAGTATATAGAGGGATTTGGCTGCAAGGTGCACAGAATGGCATTGCATCTGTTTCATTAGTCCCAACTGGTGGGATTTATTTCAGTTTAGAAACACATATTTACAGATTTTATAGCTTCTACCTTTAAGCATCTAAATAAAACAGTGTCAAGCCAAAACAACAATGTTTTTGTAATGCTGCTTCAACCATGGAAATAATTTGACACAAATCAAGGAGCATTCCTTGAACATGCCTCTATTATTGCTGTTTAAGAATACATTTAATGACAGGCCATCAGCAGTTAAATACATTCTATTATAATTTGTTCAATAGACATATAAACACACACAAACACATAATTTACAGTAATGATGTACATACAATACATACTTTACATATACTGTACGGTAATACAGTACATAGTTTTCAAGGTCACTTGTGCAAACTATTTTTCAAGGGCATGGATGGATATATTTGTTTATCAGAAATGTAATATACAGATGTAGACTGACACGAAGTCACTGACATCCTTGGAAACCCTGGCTGCATTATATTTATGTTAACCTTCATCTGCAGGCTGTCACTTTGTATATGGTTTGTGCGTCCCTTTGACTCTGAGAGCTGTGTTATCTGGAGCCGTGGTAGGGTCTCCAAAAGTGGTCTCAGGGAATGTCACCTCGCTGTGAGGGAATGAGCCGGAACTTGTGCGGCAGGTTGAGTGCTACCATTTAGATCTGGTGGGGCTTACCTCTACACAGAGTCTTGGTTCTGGAACCATACTCCTGGAACCATACTCCTGGATAGGGGATGGACTTTATTCTACTCTGGAGTTGCCCAGGGTGTAAGGCGCTGGGCGGGTGTGGGGATACTCACAAGTCCCGGGCTAAACGCCGCTACGTTGGAGTTTACCCCGGTGGACGAGTGGTGGAAACACCTACGGGTTGTGGGGTGGAAACTCTGACTGTTGTCACTGCCTATGCACCAAACAGCAGTTCAGAGTATTCAGCCTTCCTGGCAACCGTGAATGGAGTCCTGTATGGGGCTCCAGTAGGGGACTCCATTGTTCAGCTGGGAGACTTCAACGTGCACATGGGCAATGATGGAGATACCTGGAGAGGTGTGATTGGGAGGAACGGCCTCCCTGATCGAAATCCGAGCAGGCGCTCTGTGACTTCTGTGCTGTCTATAACAACATAAGGATGCTCTAAAGTGTACATAGGTGGTACCAGAGCACCCTAGGCCAAAGGTTGATGATTGATGTGATTGTATCATCTGATCTGAGGCCGCATGTTTTAAACACTTGAGTGAAGAGAGTGGCAGAGCTGATCACCATTTGGTGATGAATTGGGTCAAGGGGTAGGGGAAGACTGGACAGACCTGTTATGCCCAAACAGGTACTACGGGTGAACAGAGAATATCTGGAGGAGGCCCCTTCAACTTCAGATCTTTAACTCACACCTTCAGCACAAAATTGTTCAAAGCGTCCATGAAGCTGCGGCGGAGAGCTGTGGTCTCAAGTTCTTAGGTGCCTCAAGGGGCGGCAACCCTCGAACATCGTGGTGAACACCGGTGGTCAGGGAAGCCGTCCGACTGGAGAAGGAGGCATTCTGTTTATGTTTCTTCAGAGGACTCCGGTGGTCGCAAAGTACAGATGGGCAGAAGGACTGCAACCTCTGCCATGTAAGAGGCAAACCAGTGGGTGTGGGAGGAGTTTTGATGAAACACGGAGAAGGACTTAAGTTTGGCTCAGGAGAGGAAAACAGGGAACCATCAAAGAAACACTTTGAGGAACTCCTGAATCAAACTAACATGCCCTCTACAGTAAAGGCAGAGCTTGATGCTGATGAGGGATTATCGTTATCTAGGTAATCAAACAACTCCGCAGTGGCAAAGCTCCGGGGATTGATGAGTTCCATCCCAAAATGCTGAAAGCTCTGGGTGTGGAGGGGATGTCTTGGATGACACACCTCTTTAACATTGCATGGAAGTCTGGTGCCTAAGGAGTGGCCGACAAAAAGGGAGGCCACACTTCTCAGCCTCCCTGGTAAAGTCTACTCTAAGGTGCTGGAAAGGAGGGTTCGGCCAATAGTCAAACCTCAGATTGAAGAAGAACAATGTGGTTTCCGTCCTGGTCGTGGAACAACAGTCCAGCTCTTTATTCTCGCAAGGATCCTGGAGGGGGCCTGGGAGTACACGCTTCCAGTCTAAATGTGTTTTGTAGATCTGGAGAAGGCATATGACCAGGTCCCCCGGGAGATACTGTGGGAGGTGCTGCAGAAGTATGGGATGAGGTGTTCCCTTCTAAGGGCAATCAAATCCAAGTAAGTCCAAAGTGAGACCTGTGTACAGATTTTCGGCAGTGAGTCGGACTCTTTTCATGTGAGGGTTGGTCTTTGCCAGGACTGTGCTTTGTCACCAATCCTGGAAGGATATCAAGGTGTAGTCGTGGTAAGTAAGTAAGTAAGTAAAGTTTATTTATAGAACACCTTTCACAGACAAAGGTCACAAAGTGCTGTACAGTAAAAGCAATGCAAATAAATAAAATCCTACACCGTACAAAATAAATGTACATTATAATATAAAACAAGAACCTAACACTATGTTGCTAATTAAAAGCTTGCTGAAAAAGATGTGTCTTGAGATGTTTTTTAAAAGCCGTCACAGAATCTAAGGCTCTCAAGTCTAATGGTGGTGGGGAGGGGTTGCAGTTTGGTGGCCTGGGGATCTCATCGCTGCTTCTTGCAGATGATGTGGTCCTGATGGCATCATTGGTCTGTGACCTCCAGCACTCACTGGCTCGGTTCGCAGCTGAGTGTGAAGCGGCTGGGATGAGAATTACCACTGCTAAATCTGAGACCATGGTTTTCAGCAGGAAACCAATGGAATCCTTTTATTTTATTTTTATTTAACCTTTATTTAACCAGGAAAAACCTGTTGAGATAAATCTCTTTTTCAAGGGTGACCTGGCCAAGAAAGGCGACAGGACATCAACAAGACAGCATGTAAAATTACAATACACTTACAATTATATAAAAAAGTACAAAAGACAACATATTCCAATGTAACCATATACTTTTAAAGCCTATGTAACAGTCACATTTTTCTTTAGAAACATTTGCAACCATAGTCTTAAACTTTCTAAGCGATAGTTGTCCTTCTGACTTTAAACTATTTTGTAAATATTTCCATGTTTCTGGTGCACAATATGAAAAATCAGTTTTTCCTAGTGTGTACCTAACTGTAGGAATGTTTTAAAGCAGCTTGCTGGACCGTGTGCTGCAGCTGCTCACTACATTGTTAAGCAGACTACAGAGATAACGGCAAATTTCCCAACATTGCCTTGTAGATAAAACCCCATAAGTGTAACTGCCTACGTGCAGCTACAGTAGAGTGAAGCCCATCCCACCATTTCATACAGGCTGCAATGATGGGTGACTACTCCAGAATTTGTGAAAAAGTGCAAAAGCTGCATGATATACAGAGTCTAATTTTCTAAGCAGGGATTATGCAGCATGCATATACAGCAAATCACCATAATCGATAATTGATAGAACGGTTGCTTGAACAAGTTTCAATCTAGCTTCTAAAGGGAAACAGGACTCATTACGTTTCTTTAAAAGCTTCTCTATGTGTCACAAGTTAATTTGTTGTCCAGCCATATACCAAGGAATGCCTACATTGGATAGGGAATCCTTATCCCAAGTGAAATGAAAGTACCTCAGAGTCTTGTTCGTGAGTGAGGGGACATTGGAGTGGGATATTTTGCCAGAGAATCGTAGAAGCGGGAGCGGTATTGCAATCACTAGAATATGTTGGCAGAAGGGGGATTTGTCCCCAGAACCAAAAATAACTTGTTGGCATTGTCAGGCTTTGTTAGAAAAAGCAAGAAAACATTTGTCACAATATATCTGTTGAAAAAGTGCCAGCTCGCACTAAATATCATTACGTAGTGTAAGGTTTAAAACAAAGATTAGTTATTATAATTATTTGTGTGGGTGGTATAGAGATGTTGACTTAAACAATACATTGGCATTGTTCTATTTAGAAATCTTGGGACAGTTGTAGTTACAGTATAGTTGATATTAAAAAAAAGTTTTCCTTTTGTTTGTCCCAAGACAAAAGGAAATGACCTTTCCAGATTAATCTTCTACATTTTAATTTCTATTGTTGGTTAGTGAACTGGTTTGACTTCAGTTAGTCAGCATGGCGGTAGTGAAAGAATGGGAACAGTAGGGCAACAAGTGATCAAAGTGAAGAAGTGATGTCATTGGTTCAAATCCCCTTGCCTTCTGGCCGAGTGTGAGGTGTCGCTGACACCACTATCACTGTATATGAATGAGGGAATCATGTACGGCACTAGATGAATGCAGTCCAGTCCATTGGGGAAGTGGGGAAGAGGCAGAGTACATAGTACTGTCCAACTGGACAGTATACACCCACCAAATTATACCAATATACTGTGTGGTTATGTGGAGGTGTTTTGTAGGAGGCTAGAGTGTTACCCATTAGTTTTGTAGGTAAGGGTTAAACCTGCAACCACGTAATGTGGCTTCTTTTTTTTAACTGTGAGAAATTCCAATACCAAAACAGTGGAGAAGATATTTTTATTGAGGACAATTGTGCACAGTCTCCCTGCACTCATTACAAATGAGGTGACATGTTTTGAAGGCTGTCTTTGAACTTCATTAAATGCAGGGAGGTAGTGCTAACCTACCAGTCAATGAGAGATGAAGGACGCTGATCTAACGTCAATGATTATGAATATCAAATGCAGTAAAATAATGCCACTGGGGACATGGAGGAGATCTTATAAAGGACCTCTATGAATGATAATTATTATTCCTGCTGTTCTTTCTGTTGGCATTTCTCCAAAGGCCTACTAAACAAAGAATTAGCAATTGATGAAAACATACAGTATGATTATATTCAGCTGTAGATACAGTACAATGACATCCTTCAGTATATTGTTTTTATTGTTTGACATGAGAAGTTGCAATCATTAAAAATAAAAATATAGATGTATTCTTGGTATTTGTGATTATTTTAAATGGTGCAAATACTGTGTATGCCAGCCAAGCCACTATTGACCATGGCCCCCTCATCAATCCATCAGGGCTGCTTCTCATCGAAAGGGTTTACATCCGGGCCGTAGCCTAACTGAAATGTGTTAAGAGACATCAAACTACCAGCTAAGCTCTGTTATTGGTGTGGCACATGCAGCCTGCTCTATTGTCGGATAGGATTTAATTAGGGCTGGAACAGGCACGCCATTTGATCAATCACAAGACTAAGTTGCTCTTCCAAGCCACTTGGCTTTAATGACATCATTTGTCAGTTGTTCTCCTTAGTCATGCAAACAATGCAAGCCTATAATGATTATCATGAAGGTAATGCTTTTCTAAAGACAGGCGGGTGAAGACATAGTCAAACCACACACATTCTCCCAATCATTGCTGTTATATATTCAGCTTGAACAATGAAGCAAATTCATTCTTAAAATTGTATTCAAAATGTTTCAAAGTAGTTTGTTTTGTTCAGTGGGTATCCGTTGCTGGGTTTCTTAACTTTCAAGTGCGTTTTAACGGCTAATGTAATCATATGTACTGTACATTCACACAGGGGCCTGGTTAAGGTGGTTGACACGTGGAATGGTGGAAGTCAAAAGGTTATGCGTTTGATCCCCGATAGTATTCGTCCAACCTGTAAACCAACCTTGAGCAAGATTACCTATCTTAAGAGTTGAACTAACTATTAAGTTTGCCTGCTAGAAAGTTGCATTCCAATGTAAGGTTCCTATGATTGATGTCAACAAACAGCATTGTTAACTGGCAATGATCACAGTGTCAAATGATTCACCGTTGTTTAGGATCAGCCAGGTGCCCCTTCTTGACTCTGAGCAGGCCTTGCAGAAAAAATGATTTTCATGCCAGGAGATATTATAAAATTATTTGCTTCTAAACTAAAGACACAAATTATGAAATTTCTGATCAATATAAGCACACACACACACTGTCTCACTCTTACACACAGACCTTACACATTAGCAAAGAAACCAAACACAATCTTTCAAAGGCTCTCTGTGACTTTCACTTCTTCCTCTACTCTGTCAAATAACATATGTAAAAATAATAAATAATTAAGGGGCTTGACTGTGAGTACAGACCACATTTCCGTAATGAAGCCAGTCATAATGATCAACGAGCTAGCACAGGCTAGCAGCCAATACAGCTAATGAGTGATTCGAACAGTGTCAGGGAAGCAAACTCTCCACACTGTTGATGCACCGTTAATAATGAGAATGGTGGCAAAGGTTAGTGGCTATTACGTCTATTTAGTGACCTGCTTGCCCAAGTTCATATACTGTATGGCCATTCTTCATATTTCGTTCCCGGCAGTATTTATTTTGAATTGTCTCATGGCTGGCAATGTGTAATAGCCATGGTAATAACATCTAGGACTGGTGGAATATACTCCTCATCAGAATGCAGCCCTTATCACTGACAACTGCCCTATCAGTTCTAGATTGTTCCATAAAACACACACTGACAGTTTGGGAGCTAATTTTGATTGACATCTTAATTAAAGTTCAGGCATAACCAATACTCATCCATCACACTTGCACGTCCAATGGGCAATTGCTGAGGTTCTGAAATCGGGATTGATTTTGTGTTGCACACAGCAGCCAAATCAATGTCATCCAATATACTATGACGTCACATGACTATAAAATGTGAAGTGTATTATGTGTGGTATTGCTTAAGCAGCAGATAGCAGTTCCTTAGGCATTAGGCATCCATTTAATTTAGACTTTAGACTGTATGAAATAATTATTGTGCCGTGTACACATAGCATAACCCCTGACCATTAGGCTCATTTAACTGAAATGCACGTCATATGGTGTGTGAAAATGGTGGTCTAAATCGAGAAAGTGATGCAACATATCAAGTGTGATAGACTTGTAAGGGTCGGCTGTCGGACTATAAGTACTAAACAAAGAATTTGCTGTAAAAAAAAGAAAAGAAAAAAAGAAAAACGCCCACAAAGCTGTTGCCACACAAGTTCATCAGTTATTCACCATGTTTAATTATTCAGAGGACAAAATATTGTTTAGCGTTTCACTGCTTTGGAATGTAAATAAGAAGAGATCTTCCCCATCTTTTACCTGTAATTGACTTGTTAGCTACATGCACTGTTTATTGAACAATATAGCTTTCAACAACAGATTATAATAATTGGTATAGAAATATTTAACACTGTATATACAGACTATACTGTATAACCAATTGAAGAAAATATATTTATATTTAAAATCTTATTTATTAAAAATCGATTTTTAATTCTGCAAATTTTTTTTTGCTAAGAAATACAGTATCAAAACTATTAAGTTCTGATACGTATAAATTAAGTTCTGATAAGTATAAATGGTACATTTTGATACAGAATATACATTCAGGAATACATTTTTTCACTTAATGTGGTAATGACTCTGCAGCCTTCTTACCTCAATAATAATAATTCCTCCTGCTATTGTACAGAAAAGGATAATACGTGTGGCATTCATTTCCATTGTTTCTCAAGAAGACAGCTGAGCATCTCAGGTTCAGGACCTAGCCTGAACAAAAGAGTTGGAATCTTATTTCTTGTTTATCTGTGTAAACTGAAAGTGTAAATTGAGTAAAACATTTGATTCTATCATTAATACAAGATGTTCAACCCTTTATACCAACAAGAAACAAATAAAATAACTACTTTAACTTGGCACCACTATAATTCAATTTAATTTAATAAACTTTTAAAATTGAATTAAAGAAAGTCCTGCACTTAGTTAAACAAATGTAGAATCCTTTGTGACCACCTCTGATACCACCTTGTCTTAAAAATGCAATACATGTTTTGTTTATATTTAAAGTGAAGTACTGATTAATCCCTTCTTCTGTTGTTTTGAAGTAGATCAGTTCAAGCAAATGCATGCATATTTTGTTCACAATGATTATGCTTACTGTAAGTGCTGTGACTCTTTGTGTATTAAGCATGTGTTTATTACACATGAATGATACAGATCTTTTTGGCACACCACTTCTGATCTATGGCAGTGTTTTTCACACGTTTTCACCCACAGTCAAGCAGTTCATACCTTTTAAACACTTGTGACAAATGTCTCCACAGAATGAGATGGTACAGTGTTTATTCTACAGTATGGTACGGTATTCACACTAGAATGCCTTCCCACAAACTCACAACTTAAAAAAATTGAAAGTCGACGAAATTCATACAAATTTGACTTTTTAGAGAAAGAAAGAAAAAAACTAACTAATGTCAAGAAATGTGCCTAATATGTAAACTGCCACGTCCTAGATTAATCATACACTTTAATCTAGAACATTCTATGCAGAATCCTTTCTAGGCAGACTCGTCCTTCAGAAGTGAAGCAAAATTATTGCAGTTTAGCAAGTACAGTAGTCAGATGGTTTGCACTTGCCTTGCAGAGTAGAGGGATTTCAGACATGATAGCAGGTGGCAGTGCTAATGAACAAAATGGCGGTTGGGTGGGAAGGTTAGTGATAATGAAAGAATGGATGCTAACTAAATACACATTTGTGCTGTGTGTATGCTCTGTGAAAATGACTTCAGTGGAACAGGGGTGCTTATAAGTGTATAGTTAAGTATAAGTTAAGCAATGAAAAATTAAAGATTATAGTGTATATTCATGTGGATAGCATCTGATCACATCTACTGTATGTTTTATTGAAATTATAGACAATATTTTCTCTAAAAATGTATAATATATAATATAAAAAATGTATATTAAAATCTTTTGGGGCATCTTTTATTTAAATAAAAAAAATATTTGAAAGCATTCTTTATCGACATGTATACATACACAATAATATAGTATTCAGATAACCTAACAATAATTCAAACATCACAGATCCAACTCAACATTGACACGTGCATGCTTGTGTGACGCAACACTGCGCACACAATGGATATTTATTTCAACTTTAGCATTAGGCTAATGGGCTCAAGGTTAGTCTTGCTAACATAGAATACAAATGTGCTTTTGTCCAGACAGGATAATGAGACATATGCAGGTCTGAAATGACCTATTCCACTGTTCAGGCACGGCATTGTACCAACAAAAACAAACTATTATCCGATTCTACTGTCACACTCTCTCAAAATACTCTCAAAATAAAGAGGAATGAAATAGTGTGAGTGCACGTGCGTAACGCGTTTGGATACACCATTGATCAGGGGGCTGTCTGACCCCTCGTCTGTGTAAATAATGCATGCCCTACATGGAAATGAAATCGTGAATCACCACCATCGCTCTCGTGTCTCTACAACTTTATCTCTAGAGTTCCAGCCTTAGTAAGCTGCTTGCTGGAAACATTTCAGTGAGCAAGTCACTCTCTGTGTGTGTGTGTGTGTGTGTGTGTGTGTGTGTGTGTGTGTGTGTGTGTGTGTGTGTGTGTGTGTGTGT
>JAODOY010013487.1:0-27641 GCA_025399855.1 Forbesichthys papilliferus | reverse complement strand
CTCTCTCTCTCTCTCTCTCTCTCTCTCTCTCTCTCTCTCTCTCTCTCTCTCTCTCTCTCTCTCTCTCTCTCCCCATCCCTTACCCAAAGGATTGGTGTGTATGGTCAAAAAATAGCATAGATGGTTTAAGTGGGAGAACAAAAACATCTCATAGGGTAGCAGTAGAGGCGGCCACTGTCATTACCACATGACAGGTGCTCTTTGTATACACATGCTACTATTTCTACGTGTGTGTTCTCACAGCACCAGTGTCATCATTGGTGTCATTAGCACCAGTGCTCTCATTATTAGTCTGGTGTGATTTCATTTTCCAGCCTTATTGGTAGCCTTTACATGGCTAGTCTCCAGCGAGTGCCTAACACCACCCGCCAACGGGTCATCTTGCAGCCAGCCTCCCGCCTCCTTTTGGGCCATTCTGGTCTTGTAAAGCCCCCTGATTTATAATGAATCCTTGATAGACAAATATGCAGAGAGAGAGAGAGAGAGAGAGAGAGAGAGAGAGGCTAAACTAATAATAGCCTCCACTAACTGAAGCAAAAGAGAGTGAGAGATAAAAAGAGAGATAGACAATGGGAGGTGTGGTTAAATAGTGTGGTCACTCTATCCATAGCCCTCTCTGATGTGTCCACCCAGTTCTGCCTTAGTCCCGGCTGTCTCGGTTTCTGTCTGGTTGTTCCCAGTAAGCCTCAATCTGCGTCACTGAATCAGGTAGGGTGAATGTATATTTGTGTTTGCCCATTTCATATGTACTGTACAGTATAGGTCTATGTAGGTACGTCTATGTATTAGATTTGTAATGTAAAAACATTGTGTTTATACTGACATTAATTCACTCATTTAAAGCATACGTTTGATGTATATTAAATGAGTAGGTGTTACATTGTAACACAACAATACAGTACACCTTTGATTCTTTTAATCTTACTACTACTACTACAACTAAACATACAAATCATCATAATCATAATGATAATACTAATAAATAATGGTTTACTCTGTACATTGTCCTGGCAGACTTTGGAGAAGAGCATCCCCAGTTAAATCCCTAAGCCGGCCTGGGCACCCTAACACACATTCCTCTCCACCAGGCCCGTCCATCAGTTGTCCCCTGGTCTATTTGGGGAGGCCGGCCACTCTAAATTCCTCTCCCTGAGATAATCCTGAGGAGAAAATGAGGGGATGAGGGAAAAGGCGGGAGGGATGGTTATCCGTCTGGAATTTTCCTAATCCACTGGCGCAGTCTCTAACCCTCTCCCTCTCACACACACACACACACACACACACACACACACACACACACACACACACAAAATAGAGTTCTTGGTTGGTGTCACTCATAAACCCTCATTTGGTGAGACCCAGCTTTCAGTTTAGCCAATGGAGTGTGCTTATGAGGTAAACGAAGCACAGGTGAGACATGATCATCACAGCAGAGAGAGAGGGGGGGGGAGAGAGTTGAGACTGTAGCCAGATTACACTGTTAAAGCTCTGCTGACAGCAAGCAGGCGTGAAACATAGTCCTGCATGTGAGACTGTAAAACAGATTTTTACATTTAACAGTGATATTTTCATCAATTAGTCCAGTTTTAGCCATTTAGACTGCAAGATAATATGCTAACTCAATATATATTGCATTTCATTAAAGGCAACTTGCATAGAAAGCAATTTCATACAAAGTACTGCAGTAGGACTTCTAATGCAGGCATTATTAGAGTTATCACTGTAATAATGTATTGCACATTATTATATCTACCTATTATTTTAATTATATTAGTAATTCTAAATGATGTATTATTATTTAAGACAGAGGGGAGGATGCTTCATCATAGGTTCTCTATGGCAATGACAATGACAATGACAGCTGCCAGGTCCACACTAGTGTGTTGAAAGCTGCCTATAGCTCTGAGAGAAAGATGATATTACTGCACATGCTGGCAAACTAACACTGACAACTGTTTGAGACTCTCTGTGTGTGTGTGCGTGTGTGCGTGCGCGTGCGTGCGTGCGCGTGCATGTTTGGTTGTGTGAATCAATAGCTAATCTCTCCTGTCTGCCCTCCAGTTCGAGATCCCATCAAGATGCCTGAACAAATGTAAGTATCTTCCATGCTTTGTGTTCATGTTCACAGACACACTCACCCACATGCGTATCCATACGCTTCTATTTATTTACAATACACTATACAATACAATACAAAAAGGTTTAGGTATTAGCTCAAAGCTGTGCTATTTTTAAACCCTATAACTTTTCTTTCTATCTTTTACAGGAATGAGGTAATGTGCTTTTTTATTTTACCGATAATTACGATTTGGATAATCTCTCTAATATTTAACTGATATGTTTTGCATGTGTCTATAATGTGTCTTATTGTGCTCTGTAGAGGAAATCCAAGATCTCAGCTTCCAGAAAGTTGATGCTGAAGGTAAGGACTTAGGAGACCATTGTGTTGTAATGTATCAATGTGACCACAAGAGGGCAATCTCATAACATGCTTTGACATGTTTCACAACTTCTTGCAGTATAACTAAATTCTGCATTATGTCCTGAAAATAAAAAAGCAAACATAAATACACTGACCTGGGAACGCCTCAGATCCCCCAGTCAGAGCTTTCCAATGTGGCCCAGGAAAAGGAGGTTTGGGGTCCCCTGTTGGAGCTGCTGCCCCCGCATCCCGACTCTGCGGATGAAGATGGATGGATGGACATAAATATAATATATAAATACTAATACAACATAAATACAAATTAATTATCAACAACAACATTTGACCACAGAATAATATACTTTCGAGCATAAGAGACGTACAGATGCATGATCCATATTAAAGTGTAACTGCAAAGTGTAACCTGTAACAACTTAAAAAATGCGTCAGACCTGAGTGATGGGAGGGGAGGGGCTGAGAGGGGACCGGGACCTTCATTAACGTTAAGGTTTGAATTTGATGGCGAGCGTACTTTTGCTGCGTTCCAGACAACTCGGAAGTAGAGAATTTCCTACCTCCTACTAGAAATAAAGACAATAGAACGCCACTCAAAGTCGGAGATCCTATGTGTGATCGTACTTGTGAACTCGGGGCAGTCAGAAATCGAAACATTTCAACTGGGAAATAACTGACCTCTGAGTTGTCTGACAGAGTTGTCTGTAAGTACCGGTGAAAACCAGCCAGGTCCTTTGGTAATGTTTAACAGATATGATGTTAAACAAATATCTGTTTTCAGCCATAAAATACGTATTTTAGAAAAACGGGAATTTTGTCAATATTAATACCCCTTGACGCCTAAATATATTTCCAATAATAGCTTTCAAGGTGATGCTTAATTAGATTGTTGATGTTTACATTATTGTATTGGGAATTGGGGGAATACATACGTTATCTCGGCTGCAGTCTAACTGGAACCGGTGTGTGGCGAATACTCCTCAATCGGTGTCAAGGGGGTAACACAGCATTGATATGTCTAGTCACAGTCATATTACCTCGTTTACAGCTCAAAAAACATGTTGGTTTGCGTGCACCCAGAGTATGATGGTGACCAAGGCCAAGGAGGAACTGGAGCAGGAGATGTTCGTCAAGGAGGAGGAGAAAGACCGATACCTGGCTGAGAGAGCTCCCCCACTGCACACCAGTAACATGAGTCTCGCACAGCTGCAGGTAAAGTGCACACGTTACCACCGGTGCACCAGATCCATAACACAATGTGAACAGATACGATATTTGTTTAATTGTTTAACTTTTCTAACATGTCATTCCATTTTTGCTTCAATTACGAGGCTCCAACATTGCTACAGTAATTTCCAACTATCAAAAGAAAAATAAACAAAGGGGATAGGCTCACAGGCCAACCATAATGGGTAGTGGGACCGCCCTACCCAAAATCTAAGGAAGACCAATCTACCAGTACTGGACCCATGTGAAACAATAGTCAAACCAAATCACCAAATAACCAAAAGTAAAATAATTTAAACTGAACCACAACTGAAGTTTAGCTGCTGTGCATGCAGCTTGGGTAGAGAAAATATAGGGTTAACTTAACTGTTGGCGACGTCCAACTGAAGCTTGCGAGGCTAGGGTCCAGCTGCCTGATTCTGGTGCTCTTAAATAGGCAGCCATTATCACCAACCAGAACAGCTGAACAGAACATCACAAGAGATGTCAAAATCTACCACCAGGGGGTGCACATAACAGCACACCCATCACATATACCAAAATGCAGCTGGATGCAGTTGATGAATGTGCAGACTTATTTGTGTGTGTGTGTGTGTGTGTGTGTGTGTGTGTGTGTCTAGGAGTTATGCAAAGAGCTCCACACCAAGATTGATGTTGTGGATGAGGAGCGGTATGATATTGAAGCCAAAGTTATGCTTAACACTCGAGAGGTACAGTATCATGCATTTTTCTGCTAAATCAACTGTATACAATGCCTGCACTTCACTAATCAGGCAAAAAAATATATATAATCCATGCAGTACAAAGAGGAAGTATGTAAGATCTGGTACCACTGTAAAATAAAATAAACTTCCCAAATTACTGTATATGTATTGTAGTCTGTAACATTATCACACCTACAATTAGTTTTTTAGAAAGTACCCAAGACAAAGTCCCCCATTTTGTAAAGATTTTAATACCATGACCTTGACACAAACGGCCACCAGTACTGTTATTGGTATGATGAACAGTGTTGGGCAAGTTACTCAGGAATTGTAATAAGTTACTGCTTATGTATCACTCCTTCAAAAATTAATGATATTACTTTACCTGTTACCGGGTATTAAAAGTAATTAGTTACATTACTAATTACATTACTACATTACTTTTACAGTCACTACCTCGCCCCTTGTAAAAAATGACATCCTGTGTAGCCAGCTCATTTTAGAATAGAATCCTCTTTATTGAAACAATAATGAACCTTAGGAGTCAACAATCAGCCAAAGAGAAAACAGTGCAGCCTCTCAAACCAGATGATTGGACAGGTTGGCTCAATTAGCCTACCCTAAGTTTGCTAGGACCAGAAATATCGTTCTTGTAATGCAGTAATGCAGCATTACTTGGATAAGTAATTGGAATATTATTGCCATTTTGGAAAAACTAATTAGTTACAATACTGGTTACTGGGAAAAGTAATGCTATTACAGTAACTTGTTGCTGCCCAAAACTGATGATGAACCAGCACAATAAAAACCATTGTGATGTCCGTCTAACTTCTGGTCAGATCAAGGACCTGAACATCAAGGTTTTGGATCTCCGCGGAAAGTTCAAGAGGCCCAATCTGCGGCGTGTCCGTGTGTCAGCTGATGCCATCCTACGCTCACTGCTGGGCTCCAAACACAAAGTGTCCATGGACCTCCGGGCCAACCTTAAGTCAGTAAAGAAAGAGGACACAGAGAAGGTTAGTGTGTGTCATGTCAAGTCAGCTTTATTTAGAAAACAACAAGCAGAGGCCGGCCAAAGTACTGTATAGAGTAAGAGCAAGAACTGGGTTATAGACAGCAAGGACATAATAATAATAATAATAATAATAATAATAATAATAATATCATTATTACACAGACACAGTATTACACAGACACGCTAAAAGCCATGGAGAACACATTGTTCTTTAAATTAGATTTAAAAGGCAGATTTATGAGAGTAGCTCTAGTGATCTGAAGGTAGGATGTCTTATGAGAAGATCTGAGATGTAGAGAGGGGCCAGATTGTGTGTGTGTGTGCGTGCGGGTGTGTGTGTGTGCGTGTGTGTGTGTGTGTGTGTGTGTGTTGCAAATGTAAAAGTTCCTACAGGCAAAGACACAGAGAAATAACCACTACTGCATAGGCGACAGGCCAAGGACATATTATGGTGAAACACCACGGCAATGACATCATCTGCATGAGATGCTATGGGATGCATGAGAATGTAATGGTGTGTGTCTGAGTATGGTACAGAGCAGGGTGGGGACGTGTGTGTGTGTGTGTGAGAGAGAGAGAGAGAGAGAGAGAGAGAGAGAGAGAGAGAGAGAGAGAGAGAGAGAGAGAGAGAGAGAGAGAGAGTTGACACACAGTACAGAAGACAATGATTCCATTGTACGACATGGGTTCTGCTAAATGGTCAGTGTGTTTATGTGAATGTGAGTGTGTGTGTGTGGGCATTCTGATCTATAAACCAGTTTAACTTGTATAGCTGGAATATAATTGGAGATACAATGTTGGTATTAAAGGCTTTGTAACAATGATTAATAAAAGGAAGCTCTAAATCTCTGGACTACTTCCCAGGCTCGATGTCAAAAAAATGGCTTCCTTGATATAATATACAGTACATTGAGTCCTATCATTCGTTTTCATACGATGTATTTGTGTTTTCTATGTCCGTCTGTCTTGTCCGCTCTGTCGGTCTGTCTGGCTGGCTTTCTCTCCCTACTTCCTTCAGAAGAGGCCCGTGGAGGACAGTGATTGGCGGAAGAACGTCGAGGCTATGTCAGGGATGGAGGGCAGAAAGAAGATGTTCGATGCTGCTAAGGGTGCTGCCCAATGAGGTCTAGAAGTTAGGAAACGTGAGGATTTATTATCATTGTCACTTTATATGCAACTGAATAGGTGTTTGTAGTTCACCCATTTAGTCTGAATGCCTGTTTTCTTCCTCAGGTATAACTTCACCACAAAGATGAGAACATTTCAACACGACTGTAAAAATAATGTGTTTCATTCCTTCTTCAAGAACTGACAGCCTTCTAATCAATGCCTGAGGTTATCTGCAAATATATCTGGAATAATATTGTCTAATTTGATTTGTGTTGACATAACTGATATCAAAACCGGACCTGAGCGATTTGAATTATAAAATTTTCTGTTTGCGTTAGTTACACAACAGATATACTCTGTAATATTGTTTGCCTGAAATAAAACAATTTGTTGAAATATTCGGAATTTATGAAAACTAAACAAAACAAACAACAACATAAAACTAATTTCAGTTTTGTATGGTCATGATGTTGAAGAGATAAAAAAGTAATACAATATTTATGTTTTAAATATTTTACATACAAGGGAATGACATACAGTATAGGCCATAATCGTTTTGCACACTTCAATTAGGTTTTCCATGAAACTTTCTACTTACGCTTGTAAAAGGTCTTTGTCTATTCTGCAAAGTGCTTATATGATGACACTTTTGTTTCTGACACCATATCTGCTCAAATGCAAATAGCTCTTACCAGTAATGTGTCACTAGGTGTAAGTTGGTATGCTTAAAGAAATGAAAGACATTATTCATAATAAAATTTGTACATTCATCACTATCTTCTCATCCTCTGCTCTCACTTCAAGGTGAGAGCAGTGCTGTTAATATGGACAATAAACATACAAACATGAACACATATTTGGATATACCCAGCTCACACGCTTTAGTGGCTATGTTTAGAAATATATATACACATGCAAGCTGTTTCATGAGCAAGGTGTTGTGTTTAGGAACTCGTTTGATACAGCTGGTCTTTGATTGGCTTGGTAGATGTCAAACTGCTTCCCGTTTCACTGACAAATTATTAATTTGCCTGAACAAATAACAGATTTTACTCTGGGGTATTTAGTCATTTCTCATGGTAATCGATCAACTGGCTTTCACACAGCAAATGTAGCATTTATATGTATACACACATCTAAAGAAAAGCATTAAATGCATAGCAGGATGGTTCCTGGGTCAGAGTCCAACACACCTGGTTCAATGACAAGGTGTGGTCTCAAACAACAGAGCAAACAATCTACAGGATGACTCACTGTAGAGATACACTTCCAAGTTGGAACTACTGTACACATAATAAAAGACAAAAGACAAAATTAAACAAGATATATAGGATATCTGCATATAGCGTTCATAGGAATAAGATCCATAAGATCTTAAAAAAAATAGTCTGCATGGTTAATTTGGTCCATATTCAAATAGGTATTAGAGAGTGATCATAACTATGTTAAGATGTCTGGATGAATAGAACTAAACTGCCACTGCCACACCATACAAGGACATACCCCCCACCTCTCTCCCCCTCCCTGCACAGGTAGTCGGTCATGTGACTCTCCTGCAGGAGGGTAAAGGTGGATTTATTGTTGCAGAACTGTTGAATTGGATTGTTGCCTGTGGAGTGCGTCGGTGAACCTTTGCCAGTGTCCGAGGGAACAACATAGCAGGGTATCCAAATAGGCTATTTACCATTGCACTGTTGACTGTATTGGCCAAAAATGTCTATCAGTCGGAAAAATTGGTCGGCATTGTCCAGGTAAGATCGGTGGCTGCAGTGTCCATGATGTCAAGGGACTGTGTAACTTAAATAATGTTACTTTATTTTTGGCATGCCAGTGTCGTAGGCTACATTAGCCTACTTATTTTTACAAGATGAAAAGACACACAATAGGCAACTGTAACATTGTTTGCTCTGTTTTAATTAAGTTATGTAATTTCGGTTGAATCTGGATAGCGTTTGTAAACATTCTTAACCTTCAGGTGTGTAATAGCTAATTGGACAAGTGTAGCAAATGAGCCTTTTTTATCATGCTGGACTATAACATGTAGTCCTATTATAATATACATTTTTTAAATAGCATGTCTTACATTTAGATCTACGTGCTTTCCATATATGTATTAATCGCCTCACTTCTTGTACAAAAGGGGCATAGGCTATTACCGGTAATATTAACTGATAACTATCAGTCTATTGGACATATGCTAACAAGTAAAGCCGGTTTCTCTGTAAACGCTAGCTTACTTCCTTTACTAACATTCCAAACAAAATAAAGCTTAATATAGAGTTATATATTAGAATAACGCGTTTAGGTTGAGGCACCTTTCAGGTATGTTAACTAACTAAGCATTCTATTTCCATACCCTGTACATATCAGCCTAGCGCTCCAGTGGACGAGGGAAGATGAGGAGGAGGTTGAGAGAGAGAGGAGAAGGAGATTCAAGAGCTCCAGCAGCATAGACCAGGAGCTGCCACCTGGAGCCATGCATGCTCCCAATGACAGCACCCAGGGGAGTGACTCCCCCTCTGACACCAGGTTGGCAAGTCAAGACACAATGAATCAATCTATCCCCCTGTCTGTTGGTCAACCTACACACAATCCTGCCACTTTAGGTGTCCGCTTTAGGCCCACTGTTTGTCTTTATTCTTCTTTCTCCTCCTCTTCTCTGTTTCCCTTGCCCTTTCTGCCTGGTATTCTCATAGTCGTCTCTCTCTCCCTGCCCTCTCTCATACATTACATAGCCACCGGGGTTGGTTAGCAAAATAATGCAGAGTTCACCTCCCACAGTTGCCCTCCTAAACAGATATATTTCAACAACAAAGAGAGAAAACTAGGAGATGACGATGTGGTGTTGGAGTGTACTAGATAACCTGACACCACGCGGTAAAAGCTGTCAGGAACATCCACAACCGAGCACCTGAAGCAGAAATGCTCTTCAAAGAATGTTGTCGCTCGTGGAGAGAAACTAAGAAGCCTGTCATAAAAGAAACATGATCATATGATTGAGGACAGATGGTCTCCTCTCTCTCTCTCTCTCTCTCTCTCTCTCTCCCTCTCTCGCTCTCCCTCTCTGTCTCTCTCTCTCTCTAGTGACCGTGTATCATGCGTGTTGTGTGTGCGTGTGTCCAGTGTAGAGCAGCTACAAGTGAAGTTCCTGGAGGATCTGAACATGCGAGCTGAGCGGACGAGGCTAAGACAGTTGGCGACGGTGATGCGACGGAAGGAGCTGGAAGAGGATGTGAAGGAGGATGAGGACGGCCCAGGAGCCAGGGTCAAGATCTTGGCCGACGGAGAGGAAGAGGGTGGGAGCAGACAGGTGGCTCCCACGCACACAACAAGTAAGCCGCTGCGTGGCCCCAGCCCACCGAGAACTACCATCCCAACCAGACAGGTGCGTCCACAAGACACATCCTAGAGCAGGGGTCTCAAGCACAGTGTCAATCATTCATTTACTACATCATTGGCTTAAACATGTCTTGTACTTTATAATAGAGTGCGAAAGCGCTGCATTGGTTACCAGCTAAATATAGATTTGTATTTATTTTTTACAAGCATCATAGTGGTTTTAAGATTTAGCGTTTTTAACTTGCATATACATTTAAACTCCTCTTGTAGGGAATTATTGCTGCTGTCCTTTTAAGGTGTAAGGGATCCAGCATAGAAATGTTGTGTGTAACCTTAAACGTTGAATGCTAACCGCAGTATGGTTCAGCACTGTTAGTTGTTACCCCACACGGCGACAGATGGCGTTAATCATTTTCCAGATTCTGAGCCAGATATGGGTTTCTCTTCCTCTGGGAAAATGACTGCTAACTGAATACTTGATCCACATTCCCTCACAAACATGCCTGATAGCTTCAAATGCATAGAAGAAATGGACAAAGTCCTTGTCATGACACAGTTATTAACATATTTATCAGACACAGTATTCAGATACAAAGACAACTATTTTTTATTTGTTTAAAGTAGCCATTGACTCTGTTTGAATGCTGATTTGATGTTGCTATATATCACTGTGTACCTTACAGTATTTCATATCTATACTAAAGCTTTCAAAGTCCGTCTATGTAACTTAATGACTATGCAAATGTGCAGTAAAACTGTGCCACTGTGCAGCTATGGTAATGGTAATAATGTGGATTTTATCTTTTATTACGCTTTCTGTCAACAACGATATGCAATTGCTACAAACAAGGTCAAGTTTTACTTAGGTTATATAAAACATATACTGACACTTGTTATTTGGTTGTTCTTCTGATATTCTTTGCTAGCATGAAAATGGAGAGTCCTTGGGCAAAGACACTGACCTCAAGTCACCTACAGAATCCCGCAAGTTTGTAAGGTCAGATATAATATACCCATTTCACTGTATTAATGGAAAGTGTTATTTTGATTTTTGACAGCCAACCTATTTATACAGTTTTTTCTATAATATAAATATATAATAAATGTGTTTTGACCCCCGTAGTTCTGTCAACATCTCCCTGGACAAGAGCCCGTGTTCCAGTGAGAGCATTGGCCACTCTACTCCAATGAGCCCTTGCTCTCCGACAGCCCCACTTTCACCAAGACAACACTGTTTCTCTCCCAGCCAGAGTCCTTCTCCTCGAGGAGCTTATAGCCCTGTACACAATGGACACACACGGGAGGTACTGCACACACACACATACAGTATACTATCATATCCATATCCAAAACAAGATTACATTTGATTTATTCTGGAAAGGAAATTCACTTTGTATTTTCTGCTTTCTCTAAAGCTGCACTTAACCATTAACCACTATTTGCAGACTAGTAATTAATTACACTTTAGAAAGGGTAGAGGATGACATCATTATGACCACCAACACACCTCCTTTCTTATTTTGAATATTGCTTGCGTGTATGTCATTGAAATACAGCAATGGCGCCCCCTTGTGTAAACATAAAGAAATGCCTACAAACCTTGTCCCGCTAATGAAAATACACTGTTGACCTGTTTTTTTTTCGTTTTTTTTTTCTTCTTATTTATATGCCAGGACGGTGGGATTACGTCTTTATCCAGTGACCAATTCAGCCTTGAACAGACACCCAGGCCTGCCTTAGCCAGAAAGAGCTCCAGAACTTTATCTTTCAGGGTACGCAACTTAACAACCTTGCCTTCCTGTTAGCCTATTTGCCTGTGACATGAAAACTATCATGTCTGATAATCAGCATAATTTGCCTGTGTCCAGCCCTGGTGTTCTCAACCTGCGAGCCTATACCAAGAGATAAGCCATGTGTAGCCAGCGTTACTGTTGACTGGATGCTCTGTTTAAAAACATAAATGCATTGGGAGATTGATAAGGGACTCACAGCCAACACAGCAAGCACTGTGACCGCACAGTAACACAGCATCTCACTTTCACAGATGCTGAAGAAGAAAGAAGAGGATACAGCACCTTTACAGAGAAGGTAGGACCTACTCTGTCTGTCTGTCTGTCTGTCTGTCTGCCTGTCTGTCTGTCTGCCTTCTGTTTTGGTTTTTGTCTCAGTCAGTAACTTAGGTCTCCATCTGTTTTAGCTCAAGCGTTCGCATGGCCTCCAAGATGTTTGAGTCCAACACTGTAAGAAATCTTACAAGCTTATTTTGAATTTCATATACAGCATTGTGTCTATGAATAGGTCAGAAATTATATTGGTAATGTGTATATTTTATATTATAGGCACTGAACATATTCATGAAAACGAATTCTTTAGATTTCCTTAAAGTAGTGTGTGGTTGTTGTAGTTTAATTAATATACCGTATTGCTGTTGTTAATATACTTTATTTATCCATTATTATTATAACTTTTTTTTGTACTGTTTTTTATTTATTTACTTCTTATTGATTTTGTAAAACACCGTTGTAACCAGTTCATATAAAATGTTTCTTTAGTCTAACAAGGAGCCAAATCCAGAAGAAGAAAAGTCAGTACCTTTCCAGAGGAAGTGCGTATTTATCTCCACACCTTAGTTCCAACAGATCTGTACATTTGCAAACAGCGCTCAGCCCTAATGAGAACATACGGTGTGTCTCTCCAGCTCCAGGCAACGGATATCGTCCAGGTCCATTCAAGAGAAAATGGAGAGACTGGCTCAGGCTGCACAGGTCAGTTGTTCTCAAGACACAGGCCAGGACCCCCACAGGTCAAAAGATATTATTTTACGACATCATCTGTGCTATATTGACCAAAATTAGTCAAATATGTGTCATCCATTTCTCATGCACACATGCTAAGCCATTTCACACGCGCGTAAGTCATACATGAGTTGCACTCTCCAATGTAAACATACAGTATAGAAACTACCTTATAAACAACTGATCAGCTATTCACTTTGTATAAATGTGATATCATTTCAATGATTGTTATTATTATTATTATTAGTAGTATTTTCATTGTCTAGAAATGCATGACTCTTCCACACCAGAGTACTGAGTGGCTCATGCTTTACCCCTCTGAACTTTGTGTTTCCAACTTCAATGATGTGTTGTGGAGGACATTTCGGGTTCTTGGTGGTGTTATAACCCAATCAAGGAGTGTCACTTTAAGACTGTAATATGGAGGGCTTGTCTTTCCTCTTGTTTTGGTGTTCATTGTATTATCTCCTTCCTGTCTCCGCTGTGTACGCAGAAGCAAGAGGTCATCCGCTCACCAGACGTCACCCAGAGAACTCTGTTTCTGTTGGACGAAGTGTCCAGAAAGAGAGGTCTGTTTGAGAGAGACCAGCCGGAGGATGATTCAGCCAGCAGTGGCATCACCAGACAGGTACGTTCACTCGACCACCGTACGTTATCATGACCCAGAACCCCAAACTATGCATACACAACTATGTCACTGTGTAGATCCTAATCCTAAAGTTTCTTTTCTCAGGAATTACGGAGCTTCAATTCAAGAATGTCGGACAAGATTAACCGATTTTTCAACAAGAGTACAACCCAACCTGGGTCATTTTTTAATCCCACGGTCAGTTGGAAAGACATTTTATTTACAGCATACTGTTTGTGGAAGGTTAGACTAGTATGTTGCAGCTAGGGGGAAGTATATCTCTTTCAGCCTACTGCCCTCAGTGATAAATTGTCTTTCCACTATATTGAATACAATTATGTAACCTGTTAATTTCTCTGTAATGTGAAAATAATGATTTCTTCTCAAAAAATAAATGTTTACTAATTATGTTACTGCATTTTTATGGTTAACCTAAAGTTAACTCACCTTAACTAAACATTTAAAAAAGGTTTTTAAGGTGTTACAGATTGAATTAATTAATGCTGTTAATTTTTCGATTCGTCGTGGTAACTCACAGGACTTGAGACATGTGGACATCACTAGTAAGAAAAGCTTGTTTGAGAACAGAGGGCAAGACGCCGATGAAAAAAAGTGACAAACTCTACACTCATGTCTGGTGAGTATAGCTTGATGTAGATAAAACTGTCCTAATGCGCTTTACTGTTAGAAGTAAAAAGACAATTATCCTACAATTACTGCAAGTCAAATATATGCATATACATAATATACATGTATCTCTCTTTCTTTGTAGGAATTATGACAAGAACATTGGTTGAAAGAGACAGAAGATTGTGACTATTTTCTTTGTCATTGAAGATGCATTAAAGATAATTATATCCAGAGAACATATAGTATGTTCTTGTATGTTGCTTCAAGATTAAATATAGAATGTTGAAAATACACTTTTTTCTCTTGTTTAAGTTTGTTATGGAATGGATTATAAATTGGTTGTCAGATAGCAAGAGAGAAGAAAACTGTAAAACAATATATATATAACATTAATGTAACAATTATATGTGTATAAAAATGTAGGCATTTGGTACAGTATAAAGCTCTCACTACAAGTTGCATGATTTAACTGGTAATTTTAAAGCACTTTAAACAGGTGAAAGTCTGCTGACGGTGATTATTTTTTAATGCAGCTGGGATTTATAGGTTTATAGGTTTTAATTCATTATGTTTTTGTTTATTCTGCCAAAATATTTTATTTGTTCTACTGTATAAGTGTGGGCAGGATGCTTTGATCCTGTTTTAGAAATAAACAGTTTTATAACTTAAAACCCCTTTGAAACAATCTCATTTGTTTGTTCATTGTATCTCAATATATGTTGGTTCTCTGTGACCCAGTGTGGCATTGCTCATAGTTACCTTAAAAGCATAAGGGGTGTACCGTAGATAAAATAATATCTGTGTTGTGTCAGTGAGAGCCTACAGAGGCATGTGTATGTGTGTGCACAAACCTACATGCCATGCCCTTGTGTTAGTGTGTGTGCTTATCTGTCTCTTGGCTGCAATGACACCGTTTGCCCACGCCATCTCAAGTAGCCTTTTTTGGGAATGTGATAGGAGAGTCCACAAGCTATCTGAAACGTTATTAATACACACACAAAAGGGCCCCAAGAATTCTACCCCTCAACAGACCCTCTTGATGTCTCCTTGTATAAGCTGAGGCTCAGCATCGGTATATGGTTAGGAGGACGTTTAACTGACGGGACCCCTGCTGTTCTTACAAAGCTGGGTAACCTGGTCATTTAATTGTACAGCCATCGACCACAAGTGAGTGTGATTTACAGTGTGTCACTAGGTGCTTGAATGTGTGTGTGAAGGGGTATTTACAGTAAACTTGTGGAATATTGTTGCATGAATGTGTGAGAGCTTGAAGAAGATTTCTCGTATTAAGACTTTGGTTAATGTCCAGGCTTGTTCATCGACAACTGAGCTAAAGTACCATGTCAGACACAGAGTGTGGAGTGGAGGGATATGAGGAGTAAGTGTATTTCATTTTTTTTTAAATTAATATCTGATAGTGTGAATATTATACGTAAAGGCTTTGCCATTAATTAACAGGCGTTACATATTACATAGTTTGTTGTGTACAGTATGTTTACTATATACGTTTGGCTGACTAATGTTAATGAGCTATCTTGCTGGGATAGTAATTTTCATACTCATATCTTGTTCACAGGGAAGCTGAAGGTAAGACTATCACTTCTGATCTTCGAGACACTGGGAAATGCTACATATTGTTTTATTGTTTGTTTTAACAGGCTCTATACAGATGGTTTCCATGCATAAACTGCAGGTGTAAAATAGTGTTTCTTATTTTTGTTTTTTTAACTAATATAAAATATTGACTCATACAGTAGCTTGATTTATGCTACATGATCATGTATGTGGTTGAGTGATGCTGTAGGCCCATTCATGTCATGTCTAAGTATTTATGAATCCTGATTTATTAAGCTCTACTCTACCTAAGCCTACATTGTCAATGTGTGATCCTGTGTGGTATGTCTGTGTTAGTACAGCCTGTAATTTCAAGAGCAGTACCCAGCTGCTTTTACCTTTAGATGTTTCTGGAGAAAAAATGATTGACTTGCTGAGTGACATACTGTAGGGCATTAGTTGTATTACGGGCAAGTTTATATATGGTGTTGTTATTTGCCAATAATACTAGTGTGTGTGTGTGTGTGTTATGTAAGCCTATGTGTATGTTGTATCCTACCTGTGACAACATTTATTCTGTGTTTTCCTGTAAACAGAGGAGCTTGCTGAAGGTATGATGGCTGTACTAACTTTTACCTGTATAATACACATGGTACACATGCGAGCACATTTGATTTATGTTTGAGCAACAGTTGAATGACATGTCTCCCAGTTATATATCTGAACATTACTCAAAAGATGTGTTCTGTTTTGTTTTTCCCCACCCAATATCACGATTGTTGATTTTCTTTGTAACAATCATGACTAGTCTTGCAAAGGCTGAAATGTCAGATCTGTGTTGTTTTTTCTCCCTTTCTTCCAGAGACGTATTTCCGTGAGTGTGTGTTGTTATGCCGCTGTGCTGTTTAACTAATCCATCTTGTGCTTTGCTTGGCAGAGGAGCAGGAGATAGTGGAGGAGGAGGAGGAGGAGGAGGGAGAGGGAGAGGAGCAGGAGGAGCAAGGTACTTGCATTGCGCTCAGAGCCCAGTGTTCATTTTTTGGCACACGGTGTACAGAGCACATACAGTATATGGTGCTTCCCCAAAGCTAGATTGAATAAAGTCAACATCACCAAACCTGGGACGGAGATAGGCCTCTTAGATAGGTCTCCTTTTTTGTGTGGATTTATAGGGACTAGTAGAAATTGAAAAGCACAGGCTGCCTACGATTTATGCTGTAACTGCATCTCCTTAGATGATTATGGCCCCTTTTCTACTTGATAAATTATACTGTTTGTCTTTTAATCCATTTGAACTGTATATATATATATATATATATATATATATATGTATTATTCACAGAAAGGCACACAAAGAGTTGTTATTACCAAGGGTTTTTTCATTCATTCTTATTGTGATTTTAGTAACTCACTGCATTAATGTGAACATTGTGTTCTTTAATATGATTTGAGTAGAACCAGTTATAGGACACACAAACACACACACGCACGTACACACACACGCACGCACACACACACACGTTATCCTTCCTCCCTGCATGCTCCCCCGGGACTTGAGTGTTATCTGTTAAAAATGCCTGAGGAGGTTAGCTCACTGTGGACTGAGAACACTGATATCTGTGTCTGTCAAGCAGCAACAACAACAGTCTTCTCTCTGGCGCGCGTACACACACACACACACATTGTCAGTTCACTTTCACCTGAGTATAATAGAAATAGTAGATTAATTCAATATAATATAATGAAATAGTCACATAGATTTATATTATTAATATTATTATTATTGTTATTATTATTATTATTATTGCTATTATTATTATTATTATTGCGATTATTAATATTATTATAATAATTTTTTATCATTGTTGTTGTTGTTATTGTTGTTTTTATTGTTGTTGTTGTTATTGTTGTTGTTGTTGTTGTTATTGTTATTGTTGTTATTATTGTTGTTGATGCTGTTGTTGTTGTTGTTATTGTTGTTGTTGTTGTTATTGTTGTTGTTGTTATTATTGTTGTTGATGTTGTTATTGTTGTTGTTGTTATTATTGTTGTTGTTGTTGTTGTTATTATTGTTGTTGATGTTGTTATTGTTGTTGTTGTTATTGTTGTTATTGTTGTTGTTGTTATTGTTGTTGTTGATGTTGTTGTTGTTATTGTTGTTGTTCAGACTCAGGCTTCATGACCCATCTGCCACATGTCATGTCCAATACATACGTAACTGTCTACTGGTTTTCTTTTCAGAGGCAGAGCCTGCTGGTGAGCAGGAAGCAGAGGAGGAGACCAATGAAGAGCAAGGTGAAGGTGAAGAATGCACTTATAGCCACATACAGTATGTCTAACGTGCTTATGGACATATCACTTACTAGGAATAATTATTAGGAAGAACAAAATACAGTTGTTTCCCAGAGAGCCATGATGCAGCCTAAAGTATAGCATTCTAGGCTAATGCATGCCAAAATAATGGCCATGGTTTGACTTGACATTCTGATATAGATTGTAATTGGAGTTTATATCTAAATGTTATTTCTTAAATAGGAAATTAGAACTATTTGTACATGTAAGAAATATTAGTAAACGTAAACTGATTTTTTTTCTTTCGGACTTGCACTGTTTCTCCTATGGGAGAGATGAAAAATGTGAAATAAATGCTATGTTAAGTAAATGCAGATGCAGGAAATAAATGTGGAAAGGCTCACTTATTTAATGGACTGAAATAATTATAAATAATATCAGTATATAGTAAAATTAAGTAAATTATATTTTGTTGCAATTCAATCTGTGGCTATTATTGCTATTTTTATTTCCATGCACTCTCCATGTTGGAAGTATAGACCCAGGCAATTCAGAGTTTGTTAGGTAGTACCACAGGAATGTAACAGGTACAATATATATATACACAGTATATTCTCTACAGTATATAAAGTACACTTATGATTTTTTAACTTTACTTTTGTTTGGTATGAACTATACGATAATAATTGGGAATCTCTCTCACTCTCGCTCTCACTGCTGGCAGACATCTAACAGAGTCGGTGACGTGTTGTCAGACAGACAGTCTGTTTCAGGATTAGTCAGGATTAGTCAGAACTATTAGCCATTTACTTTTATTTAGCATTTAGCAGAATCAGCAGTATCGTCTCCCACTGAAAGGTGTGTCACTGTCCCCGTGTCTCCATGCAAATGTGGTGTGTTGGTTAGATTAACATCCCTTAGCCCTTAAGCGACATGACACACTATCTGAGACGAAGCATGTCTTTTGATTACACACCCTATTGAGGTTTTCAACCGGCACGCTGTAATTCTTCTGTATACACTTTTTATTTTACAAATGTTTCAGTAGTAACTAGAATCTTCACAAAACTAGAACAAATGTAAAACCATCCATCTATATAGTTTGTATATTATTTACAGTAAAGGCCTACCTTTCTAAGGGGGACAAAATAAAGAAAGAACATTATACAATATTTATATTATAAAAAAGTATAATAAAATATCTAAAAATAAATACATTTGATTAAATCAGTAACACTACAGAAATGCCATGACAGAGGTTTGCATATTTATATAAATCAGTAACAGGTAAAGCCATTGCATGTATATTGTTTGCAGAGTTAACATCTGAAATCTGTTTGTTGATTGACGTTAAAGTACGTTGGCCGTTGTAGTATTAAATCAATGTCATTGAAATGCATCCAACTCAACTCAACTCAACTCAACGTTACTTTATTATGTCAAGCAATGTTATTTCCTCATGCCCTTTAATATGTCTTGAATTAATACTGTGCGATAATATCTCATGGACTGGTTTCAGATGAAGAAGAGGGAGCAGAGGATGGTGGAGGTAATAATGTCTCAAATGTGTCTCAAATAAAAAAATAGCACACAGTGTTCGTACCATCTGTTTGTGGCGGCCTGTGCTGTGGTGTGTGTGCACCTGTGTGTGACGTCACTGAATAACCTGTTAAGAATAAAACGTTTTTATGAAGCCTTGGACTAATTATGTTAATAATTATATTATTATTATTATTATTATTATTATTATTATTATTATTATAGATATATTAAATATATTAAACTTTTAAAACTTTTACTTTCGTTAATTACTTATTTCTAGATGTATTATTATTTTGTAGCATATTACCAATTATTTGTCACTATCTCTGTCTGTCTGTCTGTCTGTCTGTCTGTCTGTCTGTCTCTCGCTCACTCTCTCACTAATAAAGAAGAAGCTAAACCCAAATTCAAGTGAGTTCTCTAATAAAGCACACAAACGCACACACACACAAATACGCATTCAACACATTTAGTTTGGCTTGGCTGCAGGATATAATGAACACCTTTCAGTTTACCCGCTCTCTTGCCCCTTTATTTGATGTCTAGGCCATTTTTGATGCCCAACCTCATCCCACCAAAGATCCCTGATGGAGAGAAGGTGGATTTTGATGTGAGTGGGCGACTCACTGGAACCCAGTGAGAAGACGCATTGTGTTATTGTGCACAAGCCTATACTGCAATAGCAAAACTCTGTCTCTCATGTAATGGTCATGTTTTCAGCCCTGACTCTGACCTGCTCAACTCCTCTGGTAGGATATTCATCGCAAGAGGATGGAGAAGGACCTGACAGAGTTGCAGACCCTTATCGAGGTCCACTTCGAGAGCAGGAAGAAAGAGGAGGAGGATATAATTAATCTCAAGGATAGGATTGTGAGTGGCCCATGGCAAGGGGCAAATAAACACTTTACACACACACACACGGTTACATAATGAGCAGGTCTAGACACAGGTGTTTGAGATAGACCTATTGGACTGCTGGCTGGGTGTGTGTGTGTGTGTGTGTTTGTGCTCACATCTCATAAGTGACACCTCCTTTGTGATGAGTTCATGTGATTTATCACACGCTTTGTGCCCGGGGCAGAGAGCCAGTGCTCTCTAAACACCTGGCTGGCGCTGCAGACCATTTACTTTAGGAAGGGGGGGGGGTTGCTTGATCTGTTGCACAGGAAAAGCGTCGTTCCGAGCGGGCGGAGCAGCACAGGATCCGCAGTGAAAGGGACAGAGAACGACAGAAGCGCTTGGAGGTGAGAGGCCGTGTCACTGCAGCACAGCACATGCATACCGAAACAATAAACAACAAACGTAAAATGTAAAAAGAAACGCACATATATTACCATAACATTCACATGTGTATGCAGGCAAGGAGTATACAATATACATTTTAAAACATACACACAAACAAAATGGATAATATTAATCAAAGCGAGCAAATAAATTAAAGACAAGAGTGCAGAGCCCTCTTAGGACCCTCACAATCCCTGGGGATGGAGTTAGGGGCTTGTGGGGGTCAGTGCCTTAATAGGAGCCACACTCTACCCCGTCAGGACGAGAGGACTCGTAAGGAGGAGGAGGAGGCTAAGAGGAAGGCGGATGACGACGCCAAGAAGAAGAAGACACTGACCAGCCTCCATTTTGGAGGCTACATGCAGAAGGTGGTAAGCGTTAGGTGGGAGAGAGCGGCGGGGTTTGCCGCGATTATGTTGGCCGCACGTAACGGCCTCTCCTCCCCTCCGGCAGGCGGAGAAGCGCACGGGTAAGAGGCAGACGGAGAGAGAGAAGAAGAAGAAGATTCTGAGTGAAAGGCGCAAATCGCTGGACGTCGACAACATGAGCCAGGAGAGACTCAAGTGTGTGGCTCCATATAAGGAGCTCAGATGCAAAAACCTCCAAGTCCATCTGACATTTATTTTTTACTGGCAGTTTTTTAATTATTTGTTGTTTTTGGAAGATGTTACTTTTTATTCAGTGACACACAGCCTTTTTATTGTAATGAAGGTGGAATGAGTGAGCCCAAATATGGAAACATAATACACATATTGCTGTTTTAAACTGCTAATTGCTGTTTCCATCTGAACTCTTCATTTTCAGTTTATGACAGACTACTGTACTTTTATAATAATACATTACTAGGACAACTGAATTGTGTGGTTTTGGTACATACATGTATTTGGTTGTCAAAACACTGAAAGCATGTAATAAATCAAAAGCTAATGATACATTCTAAACAATATGGTTGTTTATAGTCATATTATAGGTTGTTAACAGCAATATAATAATACTAATCATCTCCATAAACAACTAATTATGTGTTTATGTCCCACAGGGAGAAAGCTAAAGAATTGTGGGAGTGGATGCACCAGCTGGAGTCAGAGAAGTTTGATCTGCACTACCAGATTAGCACTCAGAAATATGAGGTATTCTTGCTATAGAGAAGTGTTTCCCAACCCTGGTCGTTGGTTAGATGTCTTCCTGCTCCAACACACCTAATTCAAATGAACAGGCTTCTGCAGAGAGGGATAAGGACCCATTCATTTGAATCAGGTGCGCTCAGCAGAACCAGGGTCAATTTGTTTTAGTTTTTCATATCAAACTATGAATTAAAATTGCAGAAACTACAAAAGCGGCCAGTTAAAACCACTTTGAAGGCATTTTTCTCAATTTGACTGTTCGGGTAGTTGCCGCACTTACAGTTAGGCTTTGCAGTGGATATATTGTTATTGTGCATTGATAATGTGAGGTTTTGTCCCAGATCAACGTGCTGAGGAATCGCGTGAGCGACCACCAGAAAAGGTGAGGATGCTTTCCCTGTTATTGACAGATAGACAGGCGTTTCACACACAGGCCAAAGTTGCAGTTTTCAAACGCACCAATTAGCAGCCATTGTCTCATTGTAATGCGCATGCTTTCTCTTTGTGTTTGCCTTCACGTAAAATCTTTATTGTACAACCCTCCGGCATTTTTCCTCCCATTCTGCGTATTCATCTAAATGACTCCACCCCTCTACTACTCATGCTTATCGTATAGACTTGCTGTAAGGCCGGGTGTGGCTACCGAGACATGCTGACATGTTTGCTGGTGTCATGTGTCAGCCAGAGTGATGTTCTTAGCTCAACTGTGGCCGTGTGTCAGCTACACCTCATCTTCACCCGCCATTTTGTGTCTTGTCCAACTTGTTTGTGGGGGAATGGCTTGTGAGTCACTTCCCTGGCTCATTTTTCAGCTCCAAGAGAACCAAGAGGGGCCTGAGGAAGTAGCCCGTCCATCAGCTCCACCCGTGTTGTCTTCCCTGCCAACCCAAGACGTCTGTCTGCCTTCCCAATCACCGTAGACTGTTAGTCGCCCGGCTTTGTGTTCCTTTAGTGCCCTCCATGAATTAACATTTCAGTACAATAGTTACAATGGGTGTAATGGGTATTTCATGTTTTCATACCAATACTTTTAGTTAACGAATTTATCCCTCGACTGATAGAGCATCTCTGCTTATGTCTTCACTTCTGTATGGAATGTGACTGCCTGTTTTTAGCACTCCAAAAAGTGAAATAAACGACAATGTTGTTTGGTCATAGCATGCATGCATTGGCATAGCCTCAAGCAGACAGAAAGTCGTAGGAGACAGGTTCTGACATGATACATTATCCTAAGCGAAACATCCACGTCTCCACCCATGTTAAGCTTGTTGGGTTTTTGGTTTAAGGGTGGGGTTGCGTGTAGTGTGTGTCTGTGTGTGTGTGTGTGTGTGTGTGTGTGTGTGTGTGTGTGTGTGTGTGTGTGTTTATTCATATGCATGAATGAAAACGTTGTTGATATCTGCAGTTCTGAAAAGCAGTCAGTGCTAGGACGGTGGGAGGATTACTAATTATAACTAATTAGAAATGAATAACCCAAACCAGTCTACAAGTATCTGTGCAGTACATATATTAAATCTATCATATTGCGATAGAATTTGTTCTATTTACGGAATATGAAGGTTCTATAGAAATAATGACAATTTTATATTTGTGCATAGAATGTAAGTATGTCTATATAACAGTGCACTGTAATAAAATAGGCCAAAAAGTCAAATCCATATTGTTTCAGGATTATGATCCTGAAACATGACAAATTGATTATGATTATGACAAAAATCTCATGCAAAAAGAAAATGTGTATATAGGCAAATATCTCTAACTGTAACAAAGTAGTGAACAAGAAAATTAACAGGCAGGCAAGTGTCAAGATCTTGTCTGTGCAACATGTCATCACTGATCGAAATGCAATTAGTGTGTGGAAACAATAGCAAACGGAGACATTCATTTGAGGTGTTGAGTAAGGGCTGACATGATGTCTGAAGATAATGAACATATCGTTATGTTATGAATAGGTTAGGTGAGGATAGCCCTGTAATGGTGAAAACAGTGTGTAGTACTTAAATTAATACTCCTTATTACAGATGTGTGAATGCAACAACCACACACATGTACTTAACTAAACAGTGTATCAACATCACTCTTCAAAGAATAACTCAAACACTGTATGTCCTAAAATGAATAAATACACATACACACTCCCCATTTGTGCACTTGTCAAAAATCATGTTTGCACTAAGATCATTTTGAATCAGAATGTGATGAGTGGATAACAGACATCTGAACAGAAGAGGCTGATGTGTCAGCCTGGGTTTAACATTTAAAAGCCTATTGGACCAACAGTATGTACTTATTTCAGCAATGAGCTACTGTATGAGACCAGGATTATGAGATAATCCTGGTAAAACTATACATTAACTCTTTAGTTTACCTTACAGTTACATGTATGCAAATTAAAGCAATGGATTTTAGGGCTGTCAATTAAATATTATATTAGGGCGTCTGACAGCCCTAATATAAATACTTTTCATAAAGCTGGCATATCTTGCTATAAAAATCTATCACTTAAAATTATCTTAAAACTTACATGTTGAACAGGTAAAAATGTGCAATTTGTTATTTGCAATTATGTAAAATGTGCAATTAATTGAGATTACATTTTAAAATCACCTGAGTGGAACAGTTACATAGTTTGTTACATGAGTTGTTTTATTATATATACTGTATAGTACAGTACAGTATGTATATAATTGTTATGATTTAAATATAATTACTTAAATGTACAAATGTTTTAAAATGTTATGGTTATGGCATTTCACAAACTGCTAAATGATAAGGCAATGTGACATTAATCAATTTATTTTAAAAAAGTATGAGTTACATAAAATACAATGCATAGTTACACATTTAATTAAACATTATGTAACATTGTATGTTGACATTGTTTGAGAAAAACAATATTTACTGCTATGGTATAAAAGCTATGGTTTAATGTTAGTGGTTGATGTACTTAATAAAAGGTTTGCAGTGCTTTATGCTGATACAGTATATGCCAAGAAAATCCAATGGCTTTATAGTAACTGAAGCCCATTCCAAATGCATTATGCAAAATCAAAAAAGCATGGCTACTGTAGCTATCTGAATCAAAATAAAGAATGAATCCTCTCGTTGCAACTAGCATACAGTATAGGTAGATAGGACTATGGACCTACAGCTTTCAGCACGCAACAAAACATCTTTGTAACACAGTCCTGTTTTTCTTTATTTGTGTTTACATTTTTTGGCTTACTTTCATATTTTCATATAACCTTCCTAACCTTCCTGAAGTACTTCTCAACATCAACCTGACTGGACTGAACTGACATGCTACTACCCCTTCAAGTCTCAAAACATGGACACCTTTTAAGACACTGTGGACTGACAATTTTGCTATGACTCATAATTCGGCATGACACATCCGCAACTTGTAACATTGAATTTAACACCCATGAAGCCATCTTAACACTGACACTAACATTGACAATGAGCACACCCCCCCTATATACAGACACACTTCCATAGTCCATCCAAAATTCAAATTAAATACATAACAATAAAATATGGAAAGACAGCAATGTGGCAAGCCGCAAGACATTTCTCTCAAATATAAGCTCTTTCATCTATTTACAAAATACACTTGAGGCATAATTAATTGGCACTTCCAATAGGTAAATTCCAGGAAAGGGTGTGGCCACTGTAGTGTCTAAACATGCGGGGTTCTGCCTGCAAAAAATAAAATAAAAATAAACACACACACACACACACACAGGAAGAGATTAATGGTGATAATGATTAATTATTATGATTATTAATTAAATTAATTACAAAGTATCGTTCTCCTTGATGACCTCATTAAAGCCTGGCCCCCATAACACCTAAATACTCCGTAGGGAGGTCCTACCTGTTCTTCATGGCGGCCACCACAACTATTCTATGACCTGCATTGACTTGTGTGCTGCTATGGTGTTGCTATTGACAAATATACGTTTGCTCATTCCCATCTGTGAAAAAACAAGCACAACAAAAGCTTAAAATAATGTACATTAAATTATGGGTTTTACTTTCCCTGTTCCCATGCATGTAAATGTATACAATCACTCTCTCTCACACACACACACACGCACGCACAGTCCAACATACAAAAACACACTAGATCTAAGAATGAATGCTGTTACCTCCTTCCTAATCATTATAGTTCCAAAGTTGCTAAATTGTCGGTAAAATATTCCTATGTTTAATTAATTTGCTTTGAGTGTACGTAGTATGTGCCCGTGTGTCAAGCAAACACAGTTTACATGTAAACATAAATGGCTAATGACTCATATAAGTTCTTCCACATGAGGCATGTCTTCTCTCTTCCTCTCAGCAGCTGAAACGCCTCTCTTGTGTTAACTGTGTTTCTACTAATAAGAGTCGGTTGTAAGGACCAGTCTCCCAGGATTCCACTGTGACTAATGTCTGCACTCACGGGTGGCGGGGAAGGAAGGGGGGAGGGGGGAGGGGGGAAGGGGGATAGGGGAGGGCTGGGAGGGGCCGGGAGTGGCCGGAGAAGGTGACAGAAACACTTGTGTGTGAGTCAGTTGCACACAAACACCGACACACGCACACACAGCCTCTGTTAGAGTGTCTGCGCACTAAACCCTTAAGTGGCTGTCTCCGCCATCGTAAAAAAACCACAAACGTCTGAAGATTCACTTTCCTTACTTCCTCATTTGCTAATGGGCCCATGTGAAACTATGTGTGCAAATAGGCCAATTTATGCTTCTGCGTCGAGCCTACGTCGCAGCCTATGCTGTGGTGAGCATGTTATACTTCTGCGCTGGTCGTGTGGACCTGTGTGCGTTGACTGAGCATGCAAAGCCCCACTATATAGAAGTGAAATAGAACACATAATAGAGTGTACACGTTTTGAAATAAGCATATACAAAGACGTCTTTAACTTAGTTACGCCAACAAGGATCATAGGAAACAAACAATCTGAGCTGATAGAAAACAGTGTTAATTAAAAAAAAACTGCTTTTCGCTGCCTGAACAACAAGGATATCCCATAGGAAAATCCCTGTCTTGTTATGTGCAAAGTTCGAATTATCTAATAATTATACCAACTGTCCAATAAACTGTCAAAGCGATTCTGTGCATGTAAAGGGCATTGTTATAAACAACCCTAGTTCCAAGCAATCTGGCATATAGGATTGCATCCACAAGATGGTCATTTGCTGCATAGACAGACAGACATACGAGTAGCTACATTTATGGAGAGGTGCGCGTCAGGCTAGGACGTAGGTTACGCCCTAACCGTAGGTTATGGCGTAGTTTTGACGCAGACGCATGAATTGGTGTTCTTGCTTGTGTGCGTGCATGTGCATGTGTGTGTGTGTGTGTGTGTTGGAATGCTGGAGAGAGAAAATGGCCTACCTTCTTCAGAGTTCCTTGCAAGCTCTTGTCATTCCATAAGTTGTAGAGCAACACAGAGGCAGCCTTATGTGCTTTAGGGAAAGATCTGAAGAATGGAAGAATATCCATCATCATCAGACAGGAATAAACAGTAATCTACTAAATGATCTAGTCTTTTCCAAGGTTTAACAGACGTCATAAAACATGTGAGGTTCATTCTCCAGTCAGTGTTATGTGACACTGGCTCCAATCTGGAGTTGGTCCCGGGGCGCTGCACTGGAGCTTTCTACTGCTCCCTTGAGGGATGGGTTTAAGGCAGAGGCTGACATTCGCTACATGGATGTGTATGTGACAATAAAAGCACCTTTACCTTTACATACTTTTACCCATTACCCAAGTGAAGCATGTACTGTTTAAAGTACAAGTGCCCTAGTAATTATAATACTACTACTACTAATAATAATAATACGAAATATAAATGATATACATATACATATATATATACATATATATACATATATACATACATATATATATACATATATATACATATATATATACATATATATACATATATACATACATATATA